>JAGDQP010007784.1:20565-65774 GCA_022664845.1 Lepisma saccharinum | reverse complement strand
ACACCCTAAACAATATGATGAGTGAGTCAGTGAGTGAGTGAGTGAGTGAGTGAGTGAGTCAGTTAGCCTAAAATGTGCAATTTCAGGGGTCCACAACTAGAACATAGTTTGAGATACGAATATGAAATTTTGTACATCTGCACATATTTACCATATCTCCTTAACGGCAAAAGCTCATATTCCTATCTTTAACATATTTTTTCTTACGGGGCCCCCAAATCGTCGATTTTGCCATAAACTCTTGTTCCTGTATAACATGCTTCTGGCAGTGCTAACGTTTTCTGACGTGAAGAACTTGGCTCATGCACTGCCGTGCATGTTGATATCACTTGTATTGCATCTTTTTAGGTCAGAGGTAGATTCCCTGGACTAAAATGAGTAAATAAAGACACTTAGAGTTTTGGTTAACCTCCCACGTCCCTATCCCTGTCGCGATTTCTGGTGTCAACCATCATTTTGATAAGGACGAAAATGACACCACCCACAATATTAGATCATCAAACTGCACACGGGCTGTTATACGGAAACCCACTAGAAGAATAAAAACGGATCTTCAAAATATAAACCAAAATTGTACTTTGCCCCACTTCCCCTCCTATGTTTGCATCATAATGCTTGCGATTTATACCTTATTTTATTTCGTGGACTATTTGAAAAGAAAAGAGACCTTATTTATCGTTCTCGTACAGTTACAGCCGAAGCTACTATCAATTTAAGAAAGCTCGGCAACGACTCAAAAAAGCCTTCGAGCTGAAAGGGTTGTGCCCCCGTAAAAAAAAATGCCACAGCTCAAAATGTCTACCCTTGTTTATACTTGTTCAGACATGTACTAACAGGATCTGAAGAGCACAGTCGTCAGACATGACTTTCCTACGGGTCTTATGGATAGGGACTAGACTATATGGTTAGTATAATCAGAAAAACAAAGTATTTTCGATAAATCCATTTTCGTAGTTCGTAAAATATAAAAAAATGTGAACCTACAATAGAAAGACAGCATCATACAGTTGTTCTCTGTAAGAATATTTGTTTCGTTAAATAACCAAGAAACATCTTGATCAACTGAAAGTTGAATTAGCGAGAAATGAATTATTTATTTATAATTAATTATTTGCTAATAAATCTGAGACCAAATTAGCCGATTATTAAGTAAACATCTTCACACATTCCTGCGATACTACTTACGCTACGTCAGAATCATGAATAAATAATTCTTAATTTTAAAAATGAAACGTTTGAAATAAAAACCAGTAGATGACTCGCACTTAATTCTCATTAACCACTTGGAAGTATATACATATTTTACAACACATACGATTATTTCAAACGATCTTAATGTAGAGATTTTGAAAATAAAAAAAAACTAGAGTAACGCTGTTAAGTCAGACCCTATCGTTCTTACTATTCCACTCTTAACATAAAGTTTATTTAGAAGGAATTGTACTATTGCCCGTTCTTTAATTGTTAAGGTCCTTTATGTTTGCAACTCACTTTCGTTTTTCTTTTTCCTTTCTTTTTGAAGAGGCACCTTTAAAGCTAATTATGCTCAGTGTCTTGGTCATTCCTTATATACAGAAAGATAAAAATGTTTCTTCCCACCAAATAAAAACAATTAAATGTTTGATTTTCAACATTTCGTCGAGAATCCCTATTTCAATTATAAGATATGAAAAGACTTCTAGTACATCATTATAAAGATTGAAACTCCTTTCCTATAGACCAGTCAAATTAGACACTACAATCACAAAGCGTGATGTAGTTCTGATCTTTTTTATATGTTGTAGGACCAGTTAGGGTAGGGTGAACCGAAGTTTGCAGCTTCTAAAAACCTGTGCTCCCTGCGTAATACGTGAAAACCTGCAGAGTTTTCGCACTTTTTTCAGTTGTTGCCTTATAACTCATAAACTATGCGTTTTCGACATTAGTTGTTATTATCATTGGTAACAACATTCAATTTCCAACATTTTAAGTCCAATCGTAACTATGTACGTCCAATAGTTTTCGGGATATGGCATTTCAAAGATTGATCATTTTCTTTTTAAAAATGAGAATTTTAAGTTTTGTCCTTGTTTCGGGACGAATATCGGCATAACCGCTTATCCTACGAGAGCATTTATGAGGAATGAAATTGTAGTAAATTTAATTGGCTTTCATTTAAGCAATAAACGAAGTCTGTAGATCAAAAAGTTCTCTTGCAAAATCAAACAAGTTGTGCATCACTAAGAAGTCAGACAGGGAGTTGAAAGAGCATTTCAAATTCGAATATAGTCCCTCATCCAATGACATTGTTCCACGAACCGAATTTTAGCTTTTTTAAAGTAACATTTTGACTGGCCTAATACAAAAATCCTTCCAACTTATGGTTTAAATAACAAAAGATATAAGTTAAAGTTCAAATTTAAAGTCAGAGTATTTGAATTTTTAAAGCAATACGCTAGATTCAATTTTAGCCTATACATTTTAAAATTACAATAGGAGTTCTCTATATAATGATGAAAACCAAACTTTTTATTTTGTAACGGGAAAAGTTTTATTCCTTTCTGTGCACAGAGCATAAGCAAGTCACACAGCATAATACGCTATAAAGTGCCAAGCGATGGAGCAGTCTGCTCAGAGTTTTGAATTTTGCTCAGTGCCATGTAAATTCCTTATGTATACAGGTGAAGGTAATCCATTCAATGAGTTAACTTCTCTACGATAACACTCCTCTTAAATTTCAGTCACACACTCGGCAGAGATACTCTAATAAGAGTTACAATTCCTGGCTGCTCAGCAGGCAAATAATAATCATCTGATGATAATTTGTTGATTAAATAAGATTAAAATGTTATTAATAATCGTGAATGACTAGAAAGTAAAAATTGTTATTTTTCAAGACGTGTGCTGGCAAAGAACTATTAAAAGTCTCAAACGAGTGGAAACGAGTACAAAAAAATTATTCAATTCAGAACATATTTATTCCAACAGTTATTAACGGACCAACAGTTATTTCAGTTGCTGGAAACATACAATTAATAAAAGATAGTGCAGGAATGATTTTGGTTAGGAGGTACAGGAACTCCCAATTGTCTTGCAGTCGTAATGCTATCTCTTTAAACAGTTTTTTTTTAATTCAAAGGAAAACATTTTTATACTGCTTTACAAACAGCTAAGTAAAGTAAGAAGGAGAATAATCATCCAACGTGACTATCAACATCGTAAAATACCAAAATTCAAGAAAACATTGTATGTAATACAAACTATTAGCTGGTTACAGTTTTCGTGGTGTTGTCCGAATCATAGTTTGGAAACGTTGGAATGCCAACTTTAATAAAAGGTCATGTTTAACTGCTTTCATAGCTAATGGGAAAAAATAACTGTAGCCTAATTCGAGAAGAGTGTTAGATATTTCCCTTTGAAAATGGATTTAAGCAGTTGAAACTTTCGAAACCTCTTCTGCTTAGTTTCGTTATTCGTCTGGAAAGTCTGTTGGACTATTTCAGAAGCATTTAAAGTACATTTTTACGAATTTACCTTTCACCACAGAGTGCAGTAAAACAATAAAACACAGAACTGTGCACAAATCCAAAACACAAAAGGTTTCTTTTAACTTATCAAACTGTATTGTTTCTGTTATTTCACTATGTAAAGTGTGTGCGTGCAGTCTGCGAAAGCGGCCGACAGCACCTTTGCATAGTGAAACTGGGAAACAAATAAAGCACAGTTCTCATGACGTAATTTAACGATCTTGGATATTTTAATCATATTTATATAGTTTCGACTGTATCGAACTTAAGATATATGAATGTTCAATACAATAAAATCAGCGCCGAAATTATTATTTTCTGTTAAATAGGAATGTTATTGCATTTTTTCATTAAATAAAATTTTCGACGCATTTATTTTCCCTGTACTTGGCACACACAGAAACATCATGTAAAATTGTAATTATCCAGTACAAAATATTTAAGCTCCCGTGTGAAACAGTGGCTCACCCCCACCCCTACCCCAGGTTTGTCGTAGCTAAATGGTTCCAGATATGATAAATTGTTATTGGACAATAATAATTTGCTGTTATTTAATATTCCGATATATGAATTCAATCATTTTATCGCTTAATGTGGAGTTTATACTTGAAAGTGGATATTCTTTAGAACTGAAAATTTTCCAGAAAAATTAAGTGGAACATTTTTCGGGGAATTTTCCGAAATTGAAAATTTTCCATCTCATATCGACCGCTTTCGCAGACTCTTTCAAGCACACACTCACTCACTAGAGAAATAATAGAAACAATGCAGTTTGATAAGTTAAAAAAATCCTTTGTGTTTTGGATTTGTGCACAGTTCTGTGTATTATTATTTTACTGCACTCTGTGGTGAAAGGTAACTTCGCAAAAAGTATTTAAATGCTTTTTTTTTAATATTTTCCAGAAATAACGAATGGTTAGCATTTTATGCAATTACAGTATTTTTGGATGCAACATCAATTACAAGTAAAGTATACGATACAGCAACAACTTAGGAACAACTGAAAACACTTTCATAAAACGAAAAATTTGCCATTTCAGAATTTTTCGGATCATTTTAATCTCTAGCTGTTAGAGGAGTCATTACAAGGAATCATCATCCTTAAGTACAAGCAATCTGAAATACATGTATCTTTGTTGCTCCGATCTTCAAAATTAGGTCTACTTAATACCAAAACCAGACTTGCTCAGGAACATTTCTTCCAACCAAAAGTATAGATAAATGGAGGTGTAGCCACTTGCAAGGATTTGGAATGAACTTATTTCTTTTATAAATTTAACAATGTTTAGTATTTTGTGTCTATGTTGGTTAGCATATATTTTTCATGTATTGTTTGTACACATTTTTAAATGATATATTACAAGGTAGCTTTTTGTACTAATAGCTTGGGTGAATTAGAGAACGTTTCGAGTAATCTGCTTTTTGTTGCGCTTGACAAGTACGTTCTTGTTCGAAAACACAATACGAACTTCATAGAATGCACGATCTTAACGCTGAAAGCTATTTTCATGACATTTGTAGTTTCCGAACGCTTCAAACGGTTGTCATGATAACCGTAGACATCGACTCGCATACGTATGAAAGGAGTAAACGAAAATAGAATGTGTAATTATAATTACGGACACGACCTTCAAAATATGAAGCAAGTTAGTTTCGTGGAGAGATTTTCTTCACACAATAACGTAACTTACAAATATGTAGGACTTTTCTTTGGAGCTTCTATACACTTTAATGTTGTTATACTTGAATAATGAACGTAGCAATCAACTTGTTGCATTTGGCCTACAGTAGAAAACAATCTATTCTCTTAGATATAAGATTTTCTATAAAGATTATACAGTATAATCTTCAGGCTGATGTACCTACACATTTCTACGTTTTTCATAATTTCCATGACTTCGCCAACTAAGTCACATTTTCTGCATAAGCAAATTCTTCCAATTAGCGTTATTATGTTGCTAAGAACGAAGCTCTGTATAATAAATTGCAAAGAATTAACTTATTTGTAAAATTCTATTGTCAAAAAAGGAAATCAATAAATAGACAACGGAACTATTTTAACATATACTTCACAAGAGTCCATCTTCTACAAGAGTCGAATACCCCTTACGGTTTACAATTTGAACGGACAAGAACTTGGCGTATTCAGGTTTTATGGAAACTCTAACAGCATTCCATAGTTTGAAGAAGTATTAAATATGGGAAAAAGAAATCATGTTTTTAAGATAAATCGTTCTATTAATCGGCTGTGTAAGTTAGTTGTTCCAAAATGGTTCCCTACTGCACAAATAAAAGTCATGGCTAAGACTGTATACCTCTAGATAAAGCAAGAAAATATTTCACGATGCGAAACGTTTTTCTACATTTATCATGCGGAAGGTAGCTATTTTATTGTTTTACGAAAATCACGAGATCAGAGCAAGTTCGCTTTGTGCGCGAATGATATTAACAGGAGGGAGTTCCCAAACGGCTTAATAAATGAAAAAATCTTCACGAAAGTGGTTTCCGAACGCTTCGTGAGAGAACGAGATTAACGCATTAAACTCGTTCGGAGTTTCCGAACGGACCCTACGTTAGGTTACGTAAAGCTCAGTTTCTTTATTTTAATAATATTTCGTTAGTAAACACATTTCTTTACTCAACCTAACCCTCTGTACCAAACATAATGTCGGACAGGTAACAGGGAAACTTGAATTTGATATGCGTACTTCTGTATTCCTAAATTGAAGACTTGAATTGGAAAATATCCCAAGTCCTTTTCTCTCTCTCTCTCTCTCTCTCATTTTTGCTGTTCATCAGTATCTTTCAAGGAAACTTTCCGTTCTTGCTTTGTTCTTTAACATGTATGGAAGTATTACTTTTCTCTTACTTTAACACTACTGTTAAACGGTAACTTCTAGTACGCCATCGTATCACATGGAAAGGAAGAAGTATTAGTGCTTCATTCAACAGCGAAATGAAAACGAACTTAAATCTCACTTGTATGCACCAGAAATAATTATTAAAATAGTTTTCTTGTTTTGTAGATTTATTTTTAAATTTTTGTACTGTCAACTTCGTCGGATCTTCTGTATTTTGGGGAGTTACAACTTCATAGGATTAGATCCCTTCACAATTATGTGTCTGTTACGGTGCTCATTTGAGAACGAAGGAATGAAATCTTACGCGGCCTGATCTCAGTGCGTGGCTAAAGAAATAGAAACTCTTTACAGAAATGACATTGAAATTTCGAATGATTTAATAGATTGCACGATTTCACAGCGATCTGCTCTCTCCCAATTATACGATTATAGTTCAATATAAGTTACAGCATTTTAGTGAAAATACAACGTAATGAAGGTAGTGAGTGAACTGATGTGAATTTGTTACTGTGATAAACATTCTATTTCAAAAGATCTATTATTCAAATTCTATGATTCTATTTGTCACATATTTCTGAAACTGTCTGCAACATAAAACGCACAAACAATCACCGTGATTATAATGAAATGCCACAGCTTTTCTCTTGTTAATCTTAGTGAATAATCTCTCTCTGCCTAATCACATTTTCCATGTTATTAGATGCACACAATCTAAGTCTTTTCATTCGATTCTTAGTCACCAAAAATAACTTTAAATGGTTAGGGTAAAACATTTCATTGAAACGATAGGAAAGGATAATGTTTCGATTTGTTACGGTCCTTTACACGAAACTAGTTTTTCTGGACTTTTTCTTATTCCTTAGTTTCCTTGACCAGAGGAGAGTCCCTTCTCTCTCTCTCTCGCTATACTTATATCTTCTCACTATTGTCGACTTCTATTAATACGTCCTCAGAAAGTTACAATATTCCCCTCTCCCAAAAGATAAAAAGAGCTTGAAATATTGGAGATTGACGTGTAGCGACACTGTTTATTTACAGGTCCTAGGTTCCGTTCAGTTTAATACAATGTGATCTGGAAGTAGTAGTAATCGCAATAAATAATGACACATCTTATTTGAAGGTTAGACTATTTTCGATCTTTTACTATTACTGAAGCAATATAAAGGATTTTAGAGTATTTTTGATCTTTTACGGACGAATTCAATACTTGTTTGTTTTGAATTGAGATGAACAGCTTATAGAAACACTGAAGAAGACTCTATCACAACATCCCAACCTTGTATCAAAATTTGCTCGTTGTTACTGAAATATATACACCATTGAATCATTGAAGGTCATCGATTGTGAAGAACAAGCTCTTGTTAAATGTCTGCTCTTCAATACTTAAAACGGCAATATTATTGCTTTATTAAACCACACGAGATCTTAGTTGTCGTTTAGAAATTACCCTTTCCTCCCCCTTCTCACTCTCTATCAAGGAAATAAATATATAGATTCACTCTTTAGATAGGGACTTGATTCAAATTATTTAGAAGGATGTAAACTTAAGGTAAACGAAGAAATATTTAGGGGTTCCGAATTTTCCTATCTTTTCTCGTGGATATATATCTCTAAGAAAGAACTTAAATATTTTATGAAATATTGTTATGGCGGATTGTAATAATTTTCTTGCTTTCTCGGAAACGTAGAACAAATTTTAACTATAAAAGCAGTAAAACCCTGAAGCAGTTATATGACATTTCAACTATTATATATAGCAGTGCTTTTCAACCTTTTAATAGTCGCGGACCGGGAAACCGTAGGGAAAACTTTCAATGACCGAGAAAATGCCAACACATCTTCAGATATTAGTTGTTTTGGAAAGGAAATGCAAACTTTAATCTCAATTTTAGACTGTCAAAACCTACAAAATTAGTGTAAAATACCTGAATATATTAATTTGCCAAGGACAGGTTGTTGAAGACCACTCATCGGTAGTACAATTGTTTTATTAAATAAGAAAAACTAATTGTATATTTTAAATTTCCCAATAGAGGTCGGGCAAAATACACTACCCAATTGTTGTTTATTCCAGTTCTGTAAATATTTCTGAGTTAAATTAACCATAACCATAATAAAATACGTAAATTACTTGGATGTCTACAATTCAGTAGCGTTGTATTTACCTTTGCCACAGCGTGAAGAACAGTTAACGTTGAATTCAAAGTATAAATTAAGTCACAAATACAAGAAATAATACGGTCCATTCTTCTAATAGTTATTGCTAGGAGAATTAGATTGTCATTATTAGACGCCAACAACAATAAACAAAACTCTTTTTCATCCCATAAATAGATTTACAAGTTAAACACAATCGACGGCCATAAAAATGTTATAAAATAAAAGTCTGTCAACCTATCATCACTTTGGCAACTTTAAGTTACAGATATAATAACCTGTTGGAAACGTCATTCTGATGGTTATACAATCCTCATATCACCAATAATTGACCTTATTTGAGACCAACAGTTTTTGAATATGATTAATCTGTTGAAATATCATCTAACATTACTTTTTACATCTAACATGATCATCTAACATATCATCTAAAATATCGTCTAACATCATTTCCTTAAAATTAATATTTAAAACTGTTTCAAAATTCCTCGCAAGCAGTCTATTCAAATTTTCCTCAATCATCAATTATCAATATCTAAAAGGCGGTCAATATATAGCTTCACGATCAATATCGGTTTTACTTTAGAAGCTAAAGGAAATCACAACAGTTATATATTCTTATACTCAGTGACACTTTCGATTACGGTAAGAAGCATACGAAGAAGCAGGACAACGTTTGAAACTATGCTTATTCTTTATTAAAGACAGTTATGGGTAAAAATGGTAAAAGATCAGATTGTTAAAACTGAACCTTAAATATAAAGTAGATTTTGAACCACTAAATCCAGTGTGTGCCGACAAGAGATTGATCCAGGGATCCCTTGACTAGGAAGTAACAGGTGAAACCAATCACAATGACAACTACATACATTTTCCAGTCGTAAACTAGAGAAAGATAATATGTTACATATTCCATTCATCATCGATATGACTATAACCTCCAACTGATCGACATTCGTCCAAAAGTGACCATCAATATCGAAAAGTTTTAAATAATAATTTTGTCTACTACAAAGCTCCAACCTTCAGCTCTTTAATAACTTTAAAACCAAATGAATAAAGGAGAGCGACACTAAATATACTGTACCAACTGAGCGTAACAAAATAAAATATGTGAGAATGGACCATTTTCAAGCTTCCTCCAATGGGTAAGAGAACCCTATTCTCCTTGATCGCCCGGCACTTGTTCCTTATGTTGGTTATTTCTACGGGATAGCAAACTCCTGTAGCAATAATGACAGCCAGGGTAAGTGAGATTAATGTAAATTGCAGTAGAACGACCACAAAATACTATCATGGGAATTCTGCAACTTTCCCACCTTGAATCACCCCCAAATATTCACCAAGGATGCTATGTATCACAGATAGAACACATAAGGAAACTTTTATTTCGCAAATTGTTGGAACATGCATACAGAACCACATATTTGTGTCGATATCTAGTATAAAGACAAGAAAAGCGCCGGAATACATGCAACCCAATCGTCATTCACGCAATGCAGGTTGCATAGCATAGAAAACATCGCACATTCGAGGCCTTAAAGAAGGTACATTCTGAGGGTATATAATGTACGTGTAGCTAGCTACGCGAACCATGCCTGCTCCTCCTAGATTCATGGTCCGACCAGACCGACAGCAGCTTGCTAACACAAGCGTTGTCTGCTTATGTTGAGCTGCAAGTGAAAGTAATTCCACTAAAAACTACACGATATTATCGACCACTTCATGTGGGTGTCTTTCTGTAGCATAAGTTATTTGCTCGACGACTTGATGAGTACGTGAGAAGCGAAGAGCATGCACTGAATGTGCATGCTAGAAATTTATTCTCAAACTCCGTAATCTTGTTTACAATCAGCTCAGCTCACCTAAATACTAACATTTTTTTTATTTATAGCCTTTAGGCATCTAAGGCACACTCTGGGATAGGGGAGGGGAAAGGATTCAGGAAGGTGTAGGCCAGGGCTTATGTTGAAGGTGCCATCCATACATTTGCCTGTATGACTGAGAAAAAAATTGGAAAAACCTAAGCCAGCATGGTCGGCCGCTGGGATCGAACCCAGGACCTTCCGAATGCTACGCCGACGCTCTACCAGTGAGCTACTAAATACTATCCTATGTTGTGTTACGCGTGGCAGCAGCTGGAAACTTGTCACAAGAGCACAATATTTCTTTCGATAACTTGTTGGACATCAATTTCAACATTCGGTCTGGATGTGACAATACTTTGTGAGAGAACGACGCCGTTATAGTATGTTGCTGTTGCGATGTGCATCTCTGCTTCACTCACGCTGTTACACTATTCTAGAATAGACTTAGATCAGTGCATATAATCCCGCTGTTATCTTCACCTGCTTCTTTGGTAGGTCACCTATGTCTGGAATTCTCTTTCCACTTGCTTACTGCTTCTGTACATGACTTTAGCCCATGATGACCTTTTCCATTTCGACTTCCATCTCTGTCACGTTGTATACTGTTTGTAGTTGTGCTTTCCGGCCTCAGTGATATCCGGGTTGCATGCATTCCGGCGTTTGTGTGCCTCTTTACGCCAAATATCGAGACACATATGTGGATGTATGTTCCGACAATTTTCGAAACAAAAACTTCCGTCTGTGTTCTATCTGTGCTACAAAGCATACTTTGTACAAATTTGGGGGCGATTCAAGGTGGGAAAGTTGCAGAGTTTATTTGCAAGAGAATTTTTTTTTCACTATTGAAAAGGAATACTTTTATATTTGTACTTCAATCAGCAGTATATAAGCAATTCCTACTTTAAGAGCTACAGGAACTTGGTTGTAATGGTCTGCAAAATAAGCCTCCATTTTAACATGGATTCCATACATTTTTAGGAATCTTGTGCTTTTAGCACATTCTTTCGAAAACATGACTCAGTAGCCCCATAAACACAATCCATGGGATCATAAAAGTAAGTAAGTGAAGGCTCCGCGACGTACATTTTCTTAGAAATAAAGGATGTTTTAATAATCCATTAACAACTTCGTTATGAAAATTTCGATTATATATATCCTTATTTCTTACTCGCAACGGTTTCATTTAAATACCTTCATAATGGCAGGAAATATGTTGAAGGGGATATTAAGTATTTTTTTCGAAGGAATCATATGAACTCAAGATATTGCTAGAAATGTGTGGAAATCCATGTTAAATTGGACGCTTATTTTTCACGCCACAGTAGTCAAGCCCCTAAATGGATGCGGAGCAACCCTAAAATTACCTGAAGCATAGGCATGCACGTACCATTAAGCTTTAAGCATAATGTAAAGATAATTTATACCATAGTTAATAACATGAAAAACTATTGAAACACGGTATTCTTTGTAGCTTAAGTCCAAATGTACTTGGATATGTATTTCAAATTTTAATATTGTTAAGCCATTATTTCTTGCGTTTAGACGTACAAAGATCTTTTAATCTGTCAACACAACATAGGCAACATTACTTTGTCAGAAGAAAGGGCTTCTTTCTCACCTGATAATGAAGGAGAAAAACGATTGAAACGTTTTCGGAAAGTTGTGCATCTCCATGGCAAAAGCAAGAGATCATTCTCCCGCTAGTAGTGAGACCAAGCTTTCAGCGGCCGAAACGAAAGCTCGTCATTCAATGAAGGAGAACGCATTGACACTATATTACGCTTTTTCTAAACTTTTATTTCCTTCCAGAGTTTTAATATCGGATTTTCAATGGTTCTTGATCCCTTATCCATAAGGCTTCAATTACTGTGCTACAGAAATCCATACAACCTTAAATAACAACCATTAAACATGTACTTGAGCCTTAGTCAGGTTCTAAACCATTATTTATCAGTTTCTCGTTTTGTGTCTCTCTTGCGTTATAGAACTAAAGTCGAAATGAAATACTTTTAAATAGAAGTACAGTTGAAACTACAAATGATCATAAACCAGAAATAAAATTTGGTTCAATTATCAAAAAAGAAAATGCTGGGAAAATAGCATGTTCAGGGTTTGTAAAGAGATTTCCAATTACAAAGGTAATGTACGACAGAGTTATTTTACGAAGAGAAACGTTTAATCATATTAATTAGATACGTAAAAGCATAACAAGTCAGAAGGCAGAAGATGCTGACTGGGGTATCTTGACCTCTCAACAAGAGTCTTTGGGATAGAGATATTCATAATACTAAATCTGGAGAGGGAGTATAAATCTTGTAGGAAATAGAAAATGAGAAGTCGATTTAATTATTGGTGCTCCAACGCGAAAGGCACAGCTTGTAACGAGAAGTATTATTAAAAATGAAGGTGGAACCATTGCCAAGGAGAAACTTTTCAAGACTTTGTAGAATAATGGATAAATGATCCAATGAAACAAATTGGCAGGTACAGAATGAGAAAAGAGTAAAACGAAGAAACGGAGAGCGATTTTACAAACTAATGAAATCTGTAAATTCTGTATAGGTACGTATGAGGAATTTAGCAGAGGAAACAGATGCTTTTACTAAACCAATGTTTAAATAACGAGAAGATAAAAGAAAATAGAACACCGGGTATGACAATAAACAATCAGGGTATGATAATACAAACGTCTAAATCTGAAAAATATCTGAAATAACGAAGTGACGGTAGGATACATTGATGACATAGATGCAATCTTATTATTTCCAGAGAATGTTGAAACTAACAAAAGAAGTATATGAAAAGGAGAAAAGAGGTAAACAAATATAAGAGAGTAAAAGAAGAAGAAGATAATAAATACAAATAAGTTGTGGAAGAAGAAGACCAATATCTAAGCAAGTCTGAATAGGATTAACGTTAAGATGCCAAAACTAAATGCAAGAGGACAGAAAACAGTAAACAAATAAGCCTAAGAGTAGAAAACATCGCTTGTGATGGCGTGAAAACCAACGCAGATAACAAGTAATTCATCTACGTACTCTAGTCAATGGATGTAAACTCAAAATAAAAAATACCGAAAATCCATAATAGCAAGAGAACCCTACAAATTTCCTCACCCACATTCGACAAACCTTTTAAACTTTAGCAATAGTGAATGTTAGTGATAGTGTGAGACGTGAAGCAAGACCAAAATTGAAGTCAGTAAAGCACATTTCTCTGAATGTTTTGTACCTGAGCACCTACTGAGTGATCTAGGTAAAGAATATTCACAAGTTATTTCATGAAGTTATTCACTCAGTCCAAGTATATTCGACAGCGAAGTGAAACCAAAACCAAGTTTGAACCAGCTATCGCACAAACAACTGACAAAGGAGTACACTAAGAATTCATCTTCTGATGAAGACAAACACTATATAGTGTAATGCTTCAAGAAAACAGCAACGGAGAAGTTCATAGAAGACATGGCTTTTTAATCGAAAGTTCGAAGATCAATATTTCCAAGATGATCCAACCAATTTCACACAGGCACAAAATGGTAGACCGCAACAGAATGGAAAATGGAACTAACGCATCGAAATAGATCTTACGAGAATATGTAGAAATTGGTATGAAGGGAAACAAATGTGAAGCTAAAGGCGAATAACCTTTAGGCAACAAGAGATATAAATAAAATGAAAAAATGGAAATTGTAATGCAATACCTAAATTGTGTAAGGCACAAGCGAATGTGCAAGCTAAACTTTAAATAAATGGAACGAAGATTTAAATACTTTCAATCATTCGCTTTACGAGAGTAGTTTGCTCTTAATGAAAAACTTACTCCTAAAAGTGCTTTGTGATCAAGTGTCACCGCATGGGATAAAACGTAAGGGCACCTTAGCCTCTCAATGGGAGTTTAAATTTAACTTTAACTAACATTAGCAGTACTGAGCATTTTCAAGGGCTTCATATCATTTGGCAATTAGAAGGTTTTGTTGAGCTTCCGTCACTGAAAGGTATGTGAAGATAAATTTGTTTAATGGCGAGAGAAAGCAAAGATTGGATAGAATAAAACCTTATAATCTTATATCTGATAATTCAATCCTAGTCTTGTGCTAACGATAGACTTCGAACCATTCGTTAGTGACTCAGTGTTTTAGATGTTGAAAACACAAATAGATCCAAAGTGAGAGTGATAAAAATCACTGTATTTAAAACACAAAAGTATTTTCTAACTTCACATACTAGGGTGGTTATAGAGAAATTAATTGTCATTGGTTGAAAAAGATGCAGTCCAAATATCAACTGACGGGGAAAGAAAGGAATATCGATAGAAAGTTGTACCGATACAAGACTTACAATCATTAAACCTTTGACATTCCTTGGCGGGTAGGTCACTAGGAGATCTTGTAAGTAGTGGGATAGTGCCTCTGATCTACGTACTAATATAGAAGAATAAAATAATATTTAAAAATCCTGTCTCAGTGAGGAATCAATCCAAGTTTTCTCTTACTGATGGGGTATGAAAGTGGAATTTAATATTTGGTGATGCAATTTGTGACGAGTTAACAGAATCCTTAGTTACTGTATTTCTGGCTAAATTGTGTAACCATAGTTTATTAATAGAACAATTGAAGATGGAATGTTATCTTGAGTTTGAGTTGAAGTCATATTTGGTGACAGGCTAGAGATTATGAACTCAGTTGAGTTTGTATTATATGATAGAAAGATTTATGTATCGATTATTTGAAGTGTTCAAAAGATTGATGGTCATTTGTTATAATATATAAGATGGAATTGAGAAAACTTAGTTATGAAGAATAAAAGTCAATCTTTTAGCTATTAATCTGTTACTCTGGAGATAATGAAATAATTAATTGTATTCAAGATTAAAGAAAACTGAGCTTCGCTTATATATTGTATACATCAGTATGCAACCTAACTTTTAGTAGACTATCCTTAAGCTGGATTGCACGGATGAATTTTCCGGAACAATATTAGAAATTCTGAATATGCTTAACCCTTTGCAAACCATTTTTTTACGCCACGGAAATAGCCAACTGGAAAAAAAGAGCGCTACGTTACACCTACGCTGCAGAATCTCTTACCATTTGTTGATTACACAAAACACTACTAGAAGAATGATAACAAGTCGGCCTAGTTAAGAAATAGGAGCCAGAGCTGCTAACAGTAGAGACATGTCCCTAAGAATATGTAGTCACACTTAATGGCAAGAGGGACGTAGGGACGTATATCTAGATTATGTTAAATATAGGGATGCATTCTTTTAGCACTATTTTCAACAAAACTGTGCTCCAAAGTGTATTCGTTTCGTGTACTTGACATTAATCAAACGCTAGGCACCGTAAACTCACTTACTATACGTTTTTCGTTACGAACAGAGTTACTAGATAATTGCAGGATTTCCCCGATTTTCAGTGCTACTTATGCCGAGGTATATGCCGATTTAGTTGAATCCGTTGAGTATGCGAGCTGCTACTAGACATATTGTCCGTTAATTTGTCTCCGTAGTGTTCATTCTTAATTTACTTAGAATTTTATTCAGTTTTGTACGACCTTGTGTTTGGTGTTTTGTATTTGCTTATGTTATTAAAAAAATTGCGATTGCACCGAAAAAGAAGCTTAAAGCTCGTGATGAGATCGAAACAGTGAAAGACAAGAACTCAAGAAACAAAAAAGTTGTGAAGCATGGTCGATGACCCATTTTCGATACTATTTTGTCAAATGTGAAGCAGAGGAGCACTTTTCATTCCACGACGCAAATATGAACGACTTCAAGCAAATGTAATTGTACATAACCCATCATCAATAGAAGCAGTTGCAGACTGCGGGCGAAAATATAGTTTATGTATCTTTTCATATATTTATTGTCGTCTAGTTGGGTGTGACGGGCTAATGCCAGATACTACAATGTCCGCTAGTAACTCTAGTTCATGATGACGGCACCCAACATAGAATCAATAGATGAAAACTACACCGTCACAGGAATTAATCACAATCGTCTGTGAAGGAAGTACTTTCCAACTAGTTCCGGGGTCTGATCCCACCATCCATTCGTAAGCATCCCACTTCAATACCGTCCAACTATTGAAGGGTAAAAGGGCTTACGAATGGGTGCTGATTTGATCAGTTCAGTTCGTAGCTCAGAATCGTATTTATGTGACATAAGTGGTAAATCTCAGTCGCTGATAGCATCTTACTTGCTAGTTTAATATAGGACTAGGAAGTGGTAAATAAAATATAGAAATTCCCTTTTCAATTAACATTGGAATGTTTCAGACGGTTAATTCTAAGTTTCGGGCTATTATTACCAAATATGGTGCTAGTAAGGATATGATAGAAACATAAAATCAATGTTCAAATAATTTGTTTAAAACCCATTAATAAATCAGTTAAAGTTCAACCAGAGATCAACAGCCATGACGTTTAACGATCGAAGAGAATATTGTATCACTTACTTGTTAACTAAGATCGCTTGTCTACTCAACTCGAAGTCAATCTGGACCGACTGCTCGTTCTCTCAAGACGGGATTTCGACTAACTTTCCAAATTACCCGAACCAGCTCGTCAACTTCTTTGTGACTACGTCGTTCCTAGGAAATTTCCCTTTCTTTCCACAAGTCATGCCCACATCACAGTTTTCGAGTTGCGAAGCCAAGCGAACTCTAGGTCGATCACTCTTAAACGTCATATCTCCTGATCTCTTTCTTCCGCGTTTCGGCTACAGACGTGTAAGTCGTTCACCGAAGATTTAGCTGTCTGAAGCATTCCTACAATTCCGTATATATTTTCATAAATGTTTCCCGTACACCAATAGTTAAATGTTTTTGATTTGTACATTCATAAGTAATAATTATTAATTTCTTTTTGTCATATCACATTATTAATTTTCACACACACCTATTATATATACAATATATAAACATGGAAATAGGTACATTTGATCAACTTTAGGGACAATTCCCTTAGCCGGTAGGAACCTGGCTGAAAAACGGATGACAACAATTTTCGGAACTCAAACGAATGGTCAAGTTGTAGCGCCCGTAGCGCCCCGGTACAGATGTTGAAGGGAAATTTATAGGGTCGTTACACAGCCGAGGTAAGAGCCCAAAGATTTAAGGTCGGTGTGTTCAGGAAGATTACATTTACGTGATCGGAAAATCTCGATCACTATATGAAAAAACAATAGTTAAAATCAGGTTGTTAATCTAACTGAACGTGATCTAAGTGCCGGATCTAGAAATTTTCCTGTGGACGCAAAATTAAATTTTGCCGCCCTTCCATCGTATTTTAGCCAAACAACACGACGCTCTTGACGTGACGGCCTTAATATTGTCTGGCATCACGTAGTGTACTTTTGTTATCTTCTCTAGAGTTTATCGTGGCATCGCTATTTTTAATTTCAGTAATGCAGTAGACCTGCCTATCTGACTTGAATTACTGTTTTAAATTTTAGAAAGGAAGGTAAGTTGTATCGAATAACGAAAAATGCCGCAGCGCGCCGGTATTAAAATTTTGTACACATTTAGGTCAATTTCAATTTTATATGCGATTTTATTTCCTTATGTTGAAGCTTTAATTTTTTTTTTGATGTTTGCCACCCCTTAAACGTGTCGCCAGGGGCGCTTGCCTCCTTTTGTTCCCCTAGATCCGGCACTGCCTGACCTAACAAGTGAACTGGTAGGTAGGATAGAGTTACTATTTGTCAAGAATTCTATCATCTGTTGGGTTGGTGCCAACGAAATGGCCACTTTGACGCCTAGTGGGAAACGTACCGCATGAATACAACACAGGGATCGACAGGCCTCGCCTCTAACGTCACAAACTCTGTATATGTCCAGCTCACAGGCGGGGGAACCCAGACAGTCAGGGAGCCGTGTGTTGTTGAACAGGGTCGTATAAAAGTTCAGGATGGAGAACTCAAACTGCGAGTGATTTCTCTTTATGAATTCAAAGTGCGGCATTGTGCAGAGCAAGCAGCAAAATACATTAACAGAGGATTTGGGACAGGAATGGCGAGGAAAGGCACCATTCGTCGTTGGTTTGTCAAATTTCGTTCCGGTGACACATCATTGCGAAATAAGCCCTGTGGGAACTGACCAATATCATGTTCTGATGAGCTGTTCAGAATACCGTGGAACCGGACCCTCGGAAAAAGTATTCGTATAGTTGCAGACCAGTTAGGCATACTCAATACCACTGTCGATAGGCAGCTACGTGAAATCGGCAAGGTGAAAAACTTGGATTCAAGCCTGTCACATGTGTTGACACCGGCCAACAAGAATATAAAATGTGCAGTTTTTCTGAGTGTATGGAATAAGTAGGAAGGTTTCCTGCATCGGATTGTCACTTCAGATGAAAAATGTATTTTCTCTGACAATCGTAAACGGTCAGAACAATGATTTGACCGTAATCAACGTCCAGAATGGTGTCTTAAACCACCTCCACAACCGCGGAATGTGTTGTTGCTGGTATGGGTGGTCTGTGGTGGGAATGATTCATCGTGTCTTTGTCAGACGAGCTGAAACTATGACTGCAGATCTTTAGAGTGCTGAACTCCATAAAAATGAAATGCAAACTTGTTCACAAGCATCCAGCAATGGTCCTCATGGTGCATAAAATATGCGCTCACATGTCGCACAAAGAACGGTACAGGCTCTCCATGAGTTGCATTATAATACCCTTCCTCATCTAGTTTCACCCGAAAAAGTACTATTTCCAAGGACCACAGGTGTGGTACCACTGGCAAAAGACCTAATCAACTAAGCTTAATTTCAGAGAATATTGTACCAAGAAAGGTGCCCCAAGGGTGTTTGAGATAACATGTTAATCTAATTCGTATTTTAACACTTTCCCAACCTATGTCTATCATTTTACTATGGCAAACATTCTAGTCTATTTATAATAACATAGGAAAGTTCAAAGCGCTTGAGAGTCATTCCATTTATAGTTCATAAACGTCGAACGTCTACTTTCATATAATTATTTAGTAACTATGTTAGAGTGACGTACATTTAAGAACAGTTATAGTTCTATTTCAAATATTTTTTGCTAGTAACAAATGCACCGAAAGGTTTTGTTATATTAATAACTCTGTTTCCAAATGGTGATTAATTATCTTTACAATTACCAACCCTTTAGCCACGCACCGCATAAAAGTCGGTCAACAGACAGAAGGGCTGTTATTTATTTATTTATTTCTTGAAAAATTATTTTGTTGTGTTCTTCTCAATGCGAGTTTGAATGTTACAATGCTCTGGCTTTTTAGATAGGTTAGTTCTTCATTTCTATCTTCTGAATTCATGACTTTCATCTACTAATCATCTACATTTTTTCTGTTGTAATACTAGGAGAAAAAATACACGTTCTAGAAAATCGAATAAACAGATTTCCTACTGGCTGTGATGGATATACGTATCTAACCTAGTTTTTGGGCTTTTCTGTGGATTTGGTAAAATCCTAGAATGTTAAACCATATTATGCTCCAGGAATTAAAAACGTTTATATATATATATATATAATTTGAGTTGTGGAATTGAACAACAGATGGCATTGATATAAATAGTATGGAAAGATGGATTCTGCAGAGTAAAGAAAACTAATATGTAATATGTACTGTTGTTTAAGAATATGCGATATTATTTTCACACGATTATATTGTAAAATTAAATTGTAATGTATTTATATTATGATTAAGACATTGAGAATTAAACAACCATAAATTGTAATGTAACCATAAAGTTAAAAGCTGTAAGAGAGAACTACGAATACATAATTCTGTGTAGATTTTTCTAATAGCTTAACTTTATGATTACAATGATAACTAGGTTGTTTAATTCTCAATGACTTAATCATAACATAAAGATATTACAGTTAAGTTTAAATAAAATCGTGTGAAACAAATCATATCGCATATTCTTAAACAACAGTACATATTTGATATTAGTTCGTTTAGAATCCTACAGCCTTACATGATCTCACATCCTCTCAAATGGAGGTAGCAGAAACGACAATTGCAGGAACTGCCCAGAACAAGAGCGTCAGATTATTCTTTAGTAAAGAACAAGATCTAACTAATTTCTGGCATAAATTTAAACATTTTGATTTTGTACCATATTCCTCTTGTGCTCTTTCTACATTACCGGAAGATCAATTATCACATACTGACGATATTCCTACCATATCCTTTGACAGTCTCCTTGAAAAGAGATATCCATAATATTCAAGCAGTTGCTCAAATTTTAAAGGATACGGATCATGGAGAGATAAACGCAACGGATTGTGAAGATGCTCCATTTCAACAAAACAGCACAAACCATAAACTAATCGTAAAGGATAAATCCATTATAATTATTTAAAAGCTAAAGATGAAGTTAACCAATTGTTTAACATTGGATCAATTGATTACCGAGAAACTACCGAATGCTGAGCTAACCGTTTTTCCAACAGATAGTAATTCATGTTAAAAATAACTAAGACAAAAACTCATTTCTAAAACCCTCCAAAAATAAAGATTTCGGCCAGGAACCCATCATTATTGAATTTAATGCAACTCATAAACCACCACAAAAAGTGAAGACATCACCACTTTTACATGTGTTATTAAAACATTCACACAACTCTAGAAGTTAGTTTACTTCAACTATTAAAATAGAAGCCTCCCATCACAGATGCTACTCGTATTGGAAATGATAATGAACCGCTGCCCATGATCCGACTCTTCACTAAAGATCCGAAATTAGATAGTACACTAATAACAAACGGAATTACTATTGGACGCTCCAGATATAAGGTAGAAGAATCGCGTACAAAAGCTCGTCCTTTTCCCTGCCGAAGATGTATGCAATATCACGAAGGTCAAGAATGTTCAAACCAACCGAATTGCTATAAATGTGGAAAATCACATCTAATCATCGAATGCAAATTGATATCCAATAAGAACTACTGTGCCACTTGCAAAAGACAAGGAAATAGAACGGCAGCAGTTTCTCCTCAGCGACCGTTACAAATTCAAACGACGTTTTTAGAACCGGAGAAACTTACATTCATCTTTCAAATTCATCTAAAGAAGTCTACGTTCAACTTTACGAACCCACTTCAGAACTAAAAAGAATGGAAACCAAATACCAAGAAATGATACAAAATTATACGATGAATGGATGTCAACTGTTCTATCTCTTTCCTTAAATAACGAGATACAACATGTTCAAACTGCCATCAATCAGGCTTCAGAAGATATTTTCCAATCTCATTTTAACATTATAAGATCAATAGATGGCCAAATCTTTGTGGGGCAGGAAACATTCAACAGTTATGAGAAAATGAACAACAAACATAAACACCTTGAAGAAGCATTTCACAGAACAATAACATATAATATCTCCAACTTATCTCCAACTTATTCCAATGTGCACTTCTCAGTTGTCAAGATTATGTTTTCCCTTAACAAAATTGAAATATCAAATTTTATCAGTTAAAATTTTCCACGGACGCTTCGAGCAATCAAAGCAAGTATATTAAGCAAATATATACAAAAAGGCACTAATTCGTTTAACACAGATGAGCATGTTGCAGAAGATGGACTAGCACCAATCATATCCCCATCCTTTCTCATTCTAACCGCTTTCCAATGCTACCAAGTATCAAACGTCTATTTAACTACACAAAAACTCAAATAAATTAAATCTTTTAAGTTAAATGTACAAAACAATCACAAAATTACTTAATTTTCCTATTAAGTTTATAAATCATAAGGAAATCCTGTAGAAGCATTCAGTCGCGTATATAATTACATCTCTTATACGTGTACACTTAAAACAAAAAAATGCACACTTCCAGTTCATACGGTTTTGGACTCATACAACAGAAAATCAAACTACCAGTGTTTCCTGTTTGGGTGCTGGTGGGGCGTGTAGGCTCTGGTGCAGCTCTGATTCTGAAAAACTCCTAAATAAGAAACTTCTCAAACAGGAACATTTTTAGTTCCAAGAACTAAAGTATCTCTGAAGAGCTAGAAATACCGCCTGAATGGCCTTTGGACCCCGGGTATTTTTACTTTCCTACTTTACTTCTTGCTAGAAATACATAACTTAACCTAACCTAACTTTGTATGGCTAGTGTGCTCACGAGGACCTTGTGTTGAACACGCACAAGAGAGAACAGTACACATACATGCAATTTAGAATAGATGACAATTTCCATTGTCGGAGGGTGGAGTTTGTTTTAAGAAGGCCGTCATTGCTTAGAGACTGATCATCTTATGATCATTACGTTGCCCGTCATTTTAATAGTGCTGGGGCTTTGGCCCTATTGATAGACAGCATGACAGGCCATCAGGATATCATACAGGACTACCTCAGACAGTAATTGGACCACAGCAATACACTAACATTGCCAAAGTCACAACCAAGAGAAATCAAGAAACATCTTAAGCTTAACGTTCTCGTTCACTTTCACCAACTTCTCGCTCACGTTCAACTATTACGACCAACTTCACCTCTCAAAAAGACTCATACAATTAGCGACTCGGGCTCAGAACATGAACAACACATGAGTATTAACGATGGACAACAATTTTCGGATCTAACATCTTCAGCCAAGAGAATGCATTCGTATTTGCTAAATCACTTCGATCCAAAATTTGAAAATCCGAAACAACTTCTGCAACAGTTCATGAAATTCGTCTCCCGGCACATCATAACTAGACTCATTTAGGCTTTGCATTTTTTTTAATTTTCCTTTGGCGGCCATTATCAGTACAAGAGGGCGACTTTTCAAAATGATGGAGTTTTCCCTTTACCTATTTATCATCTTCCACCTTCATGCCAAATTTCATGTTTCTAGCTTATCTCGAACACCCTAAACAATATGGTGAGTTAGTGAGTGAGTGAGTGAATTTGAGTGTATGAATCAGTAAGACTAAATACGCAATTTCAGAGGTTCACAACTCGAATATGCTTCAAGCTACGAATATGACATTTTGCAGACATGCGCATATTTTCCATATGTCCTTGACTTCTCATTTTTCTATACTTAACATATTTTTTCTTGTGGGGTCTTAAAATCGCCGATTTTGCAATAAACTCTTGGTCCTGTATAACATGCTTCTGGCAGTGCTGACATTTTGTGACGCGTAGAACTTGGCTGCATGCACTGACGTGCATCTTGATTACATTTTTATAAAACATAACAAGTCAGACTAAATATGAAGAAGAACTAGGTGAAACCAAAAGTTAATTCCACTTCTGAGAGACATAAGACAAGTAAAACAATTCCCATGTAAATCAATGGTAAAACTGGCAGGGGTGATCTACACCGTTAAGGATACGTATCTCTGGCTGTTCATGTCAATTTACGTTCAAGAATGAGAACTTACCACCCCCTCACCATATTCAAACACATAAAGGTCCTTCATCTCTTTATCAAACTTAAAATATATGACCACGGTAACACCATCTAACAACTTCAAATTAACACTAAAAAAACAAAAGACATG
The DNA here is from genome assembly GCA_022664845.1 of Lepisma saccharinum. NCBI lineage: Eukaryota > Metazoa > Arthropoda > Insecta > Zygentoma > Lepismatidae > Lepisma > Lepisma saccharinum. The sequence goes on along the minus strand of JAGDQP010007784.1, from coordinate 41,888 downwards.
GACGTAAGTGGTTCCCAAACTTATGTTTAAAACAACATACACTTGGGGTCCCAACAAATAAATCCAAACATGAAAAAGTTAAAAAGTAATTCTTAAAAAGGTTTCAAAGATCCGGTAACTTTCTACAAATAGGTTATTGATCCCTCTTCTTCCCCTTAACATAAAAATAAAAACCTGAGGTGGCCCGGGAACCGATCACCGGGCCTCTCCAGACGAAGCAGAACTGTACATTATCAGACGATATTTCAATTGTCGTCGGCGAAATCTCAAGCAGCAATCCTTTTGGTACACAACTCCCTTCTTACGTAGGCTAAATCGTATCCTGCAACGAGTCGAGTTAAAGAGTAATTAGAATTGGTTGTCGCACAGCTCTCTCTCCTGTGCTTTTGCAGAAAAACGGCTTCAAAACAGGAATATGTTTGTATTTCACATTGAATGTTTTTAAAATATATCTTTGAAATTTAGAAAATTAAAATTAATTCTCAACTATTTACTTATTATCAAATACAATCTTCAATAATGAACCAAGAATCCAGAAACCAAGCCCTTTGCTGAGCAACAGCAAGCAATTTAAGAGAATCCTTTCTTGACCTAGGTTGCACGTAACCCCGTCATCCTACCAGATCCGCTATTAGGGGTGTCACTACAACCCGAATTGTCGAGCCTACACCCAACTTACAAATTTTTTAACCTTCAAAATTTGATTGAAACCCTGTCAAACCAAACCTTAGTTTTGATTTTACTCCCTCCATACCGAAAACTTTGATAGAATCCCTGTACTGTAAACCATTTGCAACTTGTAATACAATTCGCAACAAACAAAATATACCTCAAATCTGAATATGTTAATATTTGTTTACACACGTCAACTTAGCGTTTAAATGATTTGGAAATCAAAAACGATTTTCTTGTCAGTTTTTTTAAATGAAACTAAAATTACCCAAATTTCACAAATTCGATATCCATTCTTGCTTTCCAACTAACATATATTGTATATTTAAACGTAAAATCATTCTTGATTCTATTTCCAACCCACTACATTCCATGATATATTTACTTGGATAGACTGCACCAAATTACCTCCAGGAATAATTCGATACAATAATGGTTAATAGAAAACTTACAAAGAAAAGGAATGGATTCAGAAATGTTTTAACAGTTTGCGGGTAAATAGAAGAGAATAACAAAGATTATAAGTTTTGTCTTCATTACATCAACACCTAGATATTGTTTTAAAAAAGCACAACAAAGGAAATACAGTATTGGGTTGGGACATAGCAGGTCTGAATTAGCCTATATGAGTACATTAAGTATGCTCATACATTACAGATGTAGTGACCAGAGCTAAAATCGGGTCACTCTTGGTGACCGGGTCTGACCCGAACATAGGAGGCCCGGTCCGAAATTTGCCCCGGTGACCCGATTGGCCTGTGTACACGTGATAACTTGAGACCTGGTCTTGACTCAAACGCCCAGACTGACTGTACCCGGCTGGCTACCCGATGATTGAAAATTGGCCCGGTGACCTGTTCTTGTTCCTGCCGTTTGAATCTAACAATATTGTAATTTGTGAGATTCCTTGGAAGTATGAGATTTACGGGAACTTATTTTTTGAGATTTCCTTCCCGAGGACGGGTATTCGCACACCTCCGGTGGTATTTTTGTTCTATGCGGCGATATAAGACTATATCAACATATTATTATTATTATGGACTTTCTGGAGACGTATTTTTCGTGCTCTGGAATCATCTCTGGTTCCAGTTACCCCTGAAAGAAGCACTGTTCAAAAGCAACAATATATATTAACCCTCAATCACGCGCGCCTCCTTTTCGTTACACAAATGATTTTCACCCGAGCTTCTTTTTATTTTTTTTGCAATTCTTTGGAAAATGTTCAATATTTGCGATTTTCTGTTCTTTATTAACTTGATTTCAAACCATTTGCAATATTTATTTTAATTATTTATATTTTATTTGATACCATTATTATACTGATTTCATAACAACATTATGCAATAGCAAAATCAGCACATAATCTGCGTTCTCGTTTTCTCCTACAAATTGGTCCTGATTATATTCCCACTTCGATATGAATTTGTATGATTAAGTTTACAATTTCTTCATTGTTTCAAAACTTAGTGGTTGTTTTCACGCTACTGCATCATTAGACCATACTAATGGCAGATGCCGGCCGGGTGGCCGAGCGGTCTGCGGAGGTAGTACATCGGCTCGAAGGTCCTGGGTCCAAATCCCAGCAGGGGCATGGGTGTGAATTTTAACAGCTAAGGCGAAGTTTACCAAAGTTTTTGCTGATGTAAGATACCATTATCTATCACAATAATACATTTACGGCAAAACCGACTTCAGAAACGTGTTTCTAGTAAAATTCTAGCCCAGGATTACACATTGCACGACCCCTTTCCCATTCAAAAAGAAAAACAGTCTAGATTTAATATGGTGGACTTCAAGATGGCGGCCGAGAAGAACATACCATCCAACAGGTAGCGTCTTCCATCCAGTACCCAACATTTGCTTTCCATTTCCTTCAGCATTTTACAAATATATCGGTATTTTCTTCTCTCTTCAGAAACAAGAATCTGACTATTATATCATCGATATCTCCCAAAGTACTTGCGCTCGTGTTGCCAAAATTTGCATGTGCACATATTATGACATTCTAACCATGTTGCAAGAAAGGAATTTATAAGATTTTTCTGCCCCATCAGTGTGTTTGCTTGTAAGTTGCCTAAAGAAAAATAGTCTTATTTTATGCAAAGCATTTAGATAGTGGGCATATATCCCGATTTTTGAGGAAAGACCACACTTCATATGTTTCCCGCCACATACACCACATAGCTATTTGTTATAGAGTATAAAGAGTCAAAACTACCCAATGCAACTGCATTTTCTACACATCTATGGAATTTAGCCCTATCCTGTTTTCTGATTGAGGAAATTATTTTCAGGCAAAACACATAGATTTCCTTTCAAATGATTTGCTTCGTCTTCACGTGGCAGATTACGTGACATTCAGTACAGCTCCTTAAAGAGCATACTGACTAGTTATTTCACACCATATAAGTTTTGCATCTTGGGTCGTTGTCGTGGAATTTGAGTACTGTAGACATTTGGGAAAATATACGTTATTTTGCTTATAAACATGGAAAAATATGGCAGTGAACAATTAAGTTAAATTCAGATAAGAACGTTGATAAGCAATTTTGGACGAGAACCATTTTGAGAAAAATATTCAGGAAGCACGAAAGTAAATAATTCCAAACAGTTATCAACAGACACAATAAACTAAAAACATTGACTGAATACTTTAAAAAGTAATGAATATAGCTTGAAGTTTTTACAGCCTAAACAGATTAAATTTAATTTGAATTGTCGTTCTAATTAACAAGGAATAAAATTAAATTTAGGTTTTTTATCCGAAGCAGGGTTCAGGTCTAAAAATCAAAGAACTATTTCACTAAATGCTTCCCATCCCAATATTTATTTACAAATCGCCGTCCCTGATTAAATGTAAAGTTAACATCACGAATTTCTTTGACATTTATGAAGCATTAAGATGCCTGTTTCTCCACTTCCCATCTCTCATAAATACACAAATGAAATATTCAGGTTCTTCAATCGTGACGCAACTCATTAAACTTTCATTCGATTTGGGTTGCATACGTTTGAGATTGGTTGGATATTTATTTTAGGTGCCGATAGTACATATAAAAAAATATTTTCTGCTCCCCTATCCCGACCTGAGTCTTTGAGGCCTAAAGGTCATAAATAAAACTACAGAAATGTTTATTTATATTTTATCAATGTATAATAATAAAAGTGATTATTAACAGATCGATTCAATAGCGAGCACCTCCAGAGCTTGTCCTATTTGGTACCAAATTCATGAAATTAACATGCAAGCCACATGTGGCCTTCTTAATAGCGCTTTTTCACTTTTTGAAATTGATACAAGTTCCCTCGTTAACATATTTTCATATCAAGGTTATTTAATATATTGTTATTTTGGTTCATGGTTTTCCATTGATCAAGCTGTATGGTTTTCAACGGAGCTGCTCTGTGGATCTTCTATACATTACTGAGACCTTTAAATCAGCGTTTAATCTTTAACAAGGAAAAATTCCCAAACACTAAATGTGTTGTACCTGAGTTCATTACATGCCATTTGAAGCTTGGCGATACTTCCATCTTCAACCTCCTCATTCAAATCTTTTTCTGCTTGAAGTTTACTGCTGAGAATCTTCGCATAGATCGTTGTGTTAAAAGTTATAACTTACGAGTTTGTTTTTCACAGCATCTATTCGGAGAGACAGAAAAAAGTTCACAGTATGGAAACAACACAAGTTATTTCCTTTCCCTTTATACATGAAATGTAGCTGAACCTTAAAAGTACATGAATGAAACAGATATTTCACCCATTTATATGTCTCCAAATCATGCTAAATATATGTTAACATCTAGATTGTTGAACTTTTAATGTCTTCAACGTCCTGAGTAAAAAACATGGTGTACAGAAATCACTGTACAAAATATAAAAAAAAAATAAAAAATAAAAGCATTTGGTCAGTGAAGCAATACATTTAAGAGACATCAAGCTTAGAATATTTTATGTAGAAGTCCGAATGTGGCACCACATTAAATACAGAACTATGGTCGTATTTGAGAATCATTCTCGCTGCTCCGTCATTGGTTTTCATGTTGTAACATACCAGCCAGAAATTAAATAAATAGCCTGATATTTCTTTGAGTAAATCATTACATGCCTTCTAATAGGCTTAGCACCATCTTTTGGTCAGAACATTCTAATTACAAAGTAGGTTATTATTGCAAAATTATGTAACTTAATTAAGATTTAAATTTGTGTTATTTATCACCATATCGCTCTAAATCTAAGATTGACTTCTGTATTGTACGTATTTCAAAAAAGCGCATTACGGGAATGTAGAACTCAAATCCGCATACCAGGAACTCCAGCTTGAGACAGGTACATTAGAGAAAATTATTAATGCCAGGATTTTACTGGAAATTCGAGCCTGTACAATGTTTATTCTCCGCCCCAGAACTTGTATATTTTTATTCTTCTCGTGTATTGCTCAAGTTCTAAGTTAAAGAAATGCTATTCCATGACTATTTTTGGGGTCAAGGACAATCAGACTATTTTTTTATTATGGGAGTATAAATTTAACTTGTCGCGTAAATGTATATTTTCAGGTATCTACAGATTTCTAGCTGTACATAATCAATGTTATGGTTCTCTGTTGGACAATTTGAGGTTGTTACAACTATAGGGGAGACGGGAGGACTTGTACAATTCCTGATTGGGTCCTCTTCGAAACTTGTATTAGGTAAAAATTTACTGAGTCATATAAATTGCAGACCCCAGCAACAATAAATTATATTTTACTTGCATAACTTATTATAGAAACTAAAAATGCAGTAATAATTTTTCACTGATTTTATTTATGATGATCCAAGTCACGGTGAAAATTATTTAGTAACATATTTTTCCATTCAGTGAAGAAGCTCCTAACATTGCAATTAATATAAAGAAACTTGAGATTTAAGATACAGAGAACAGTTATTATGTTGAGAAAGTTGGAGTACGAACACTGTAGATGAACATGAATTACAGTATTTCCAAAATAAGATCTTGAGAAAAATATTCAGCCGAAACGGGAAGAGATTACTGAAGAATGTAGAAGACTGCATAGTAAAGAACTTTACGACACACGATTTTATAAAAGTAATGAAATCTTGACCACAAAGGCCATGTTGGGGGAAAACGAAAATTATATTTCATCTTCGTTGAAAAGTCGACGGGACTGAGACTGTTGGGAAGACCGAGACGACGTTCGAAGGACAATATTAGAAAGGATCTTCGTGTGAAGTAGATGTTTATGATGAAAGTTAGTTTGATCTTAGCTAGGATAGAATCCTATGGAAAACGTCTGTTACTGTGGTGATGAACTTGTAGGCTCCGTAAGTCATAAAGTAGATAAGTAATTATTTAATTTTCAATAAACTTAGAAACTCATTTCAAACCATACCTAACCTGCTGGAAAAGCACTTTTATGTCTTACTAGTCAAATGCTTGTTAAACGTAGTGTATCAATAATTTCTTAATTAGCAGCTATCTTCGTAAATTGTATTATCCTGCCTTTATAAGAATTTCTCTTTTATCAATAAACATCTTCATTGGTTGTTTATTTCATTACTGAAATAATTCTGTTTTAATTCACTACTGTTTTAATTTCATTGTATTGTAATAGAAATAGTTCACTCTCATTAATTTTTTTTTATAATTATGAAAAAATACTTCTGGTGTCTGCTTCTAAATTATGATACGAACAATATTAGCTGATTTACTTCCACTGTCTACCAGATGGGAGGAAGGGCGTATCTTTTTATAAGCTTAATGTTACAGGATTATAAAGATATTTGAGTATGGCACAAGCAAACCAAATACGAAAGCGAACGTTGTTTATCCAAATGGGTGTAAAATTTCTGAGTGTTTTTCAGTTAAAACCACAATTAACAAAGTATTACAATTTATTGATACGAATCTATCTTCAATTAAGTATTTTTGTACTCAGTTTGTGCAACGATCCATTTTCACATATGCATTTTTTATAGGGGCACATACCTACACTATGGGTGGCTCCCGATCAAATTTTCATTAGTACATGAATGATATTTGAATATTAATTCTTCGTTGTATCTAAATATAGGAACCTCTAATTGTGATGCATATACTTTACAATATATAATAAATCACAGCCATATTCATTCCACTACTGGATGAGGCCTCTCCCTCGAGGAAGGAGTTGGTCTACTTACTGATAAATGATTTAATACTTGTAGATTCTGGATAGAAAATTATGAATCGATTAGTGGATAGTATATTATATTTTCTGGTACAAAATAAATTTTACAAATCTACTAAAAGTAAAAGGGAGAAAACAATGCTTTAATCCTAAAGCTGCCGCGTGGGATCAACACGGACTCCAGTAGATACTTGAATTCGTTTATAGGAGTGATTTGTTACCTCCCTTGCTGCGTGTTTCTAGTAGCTGAGATTTTCATTCCACTCTGCCTACTGGAGTTTGCGATGTGAGCTCACGATGGACTGTCTTGAAATACGAACACGTGAAAGGATTCAGTTGTATTTTTGTTTATCATTAAAATTTATTTTTTTGTTTATAGTGAGATTGTATGGTACTTATTTGTAAAGGAAAGACCTGCATTATTAGTAAAATATTCGATAATTAAATACAAATATATATAATAGAGTACTGTATACGTTGGGGTCCAGGCAAAACGCACGTGACCAGATTTGTTGTCTTTTCTCTGATAATTTGGTATTCGAACACATTAAATTTAGAGTTCGAATCCAGCAAATAATTACTTTAGTGGAACATATAGTTAAAGATACTATATTATATTAAAGATACTATAGTAGTAAGTTCATCCCGAAGCGAAAACAAAATTGTCTATGAGTGGGAACATCACGAAATATGTCCGATATGTTGTAACACTCGCTAATTTTCAATCCGCCTCCTTTATGTCGATATTGGTATTCTAAAATAATAACTGGGAATTTATGTTAAAGATTGTTCAATTCACTTCCTGCCCTCATTCTGTTCAAGATCTCTTTCATAAATGATCAACTAATTTTGCACTATCTATAAATGAGCATGAATGACCAATGAGCAATGAAAATAGTTGTGTTATTCCTATACAATGAGTAAGTACAACCTTACCTCAAATGTTTTATTGCCGTTTGTGGTTATTTTCAAATTAAGTTACTCTGGTTATGGATGTGTCAATTATCTAATTTTCTCTCCTTAATCATATATTGTCCCTCAGACATCTTCATATTACATTCGAGAGTTCTGTAGAAAAACAGAGAAAAGTATTAGGGTCAAACTACAACGAACAAATAATAAAAGTAAACCAGGAATGATCATGACTAGTGTTAATTTTTTGAATATATTTCTGTATTAAGCGCAAATAACCTTTGAATTCGTCAATACTAAATGGATTACTAGTTGTATGATTGACTCAATATATATATTTGAGGGATGTTTATTATTTAAGGAGTACCTTATAGATGAGTTACGAAAGATAGGAATTTCACTATCAAGGCGCTAACCTTACACAATACTAAAGACGCATATACATTTCTTCTAATGTGTTGTAAATTTTGTAATAAAAAGCAAAGTTCTTCTAAGTTGAAATCTTCGAACATATAGTGATTGTGCCGAGTTAAATTTAATGTAGGCAATTTCGATTGTAATTACTAACTCGATACGCCTTTTTAATTACTTATTAATATGTTACCTTATTTGTAATAAATGTGTGCAAAGTAGTATAACTCCGAAAATACCCATGTTTCGATTTCTTTCGAAAGAATAATTTTGTTTTGTTTGATGAGAATATTTCGTTCATTGCGTTTGTGATCGTAATATATATTCGCTTTGTATTGAACAAACATTGTAGATCATTCTACATGAAACATCATTTGGGAGATAAGCAGATAGAATGTAATTTCAATTTGAGTTTTTAAGGTCTTTAGGCCGGGATATGAAAGAGGAACGGATTCGGAAAGGTGACGGACGGGGTATATGTTGAAGGTGCCATCTGTCTGGTATGACTTACGAAAATACGTGGAAACCCCTCAGTCAGGATAGTCGGTCGCTGGGATCAAACCCACGATTTCCCAAATGCTACGCCAACGCTCTGCCACTGAGCTACGGTGGCTCCTAAAATCAGACCGACAGAAACAATTGTAATATATATGAGTTAAACTCTCTGGACCAGTTCGAAGAATTCATTTCTGAGGTTCAAACTTTGACAAAATAATGAACTGACTTTTCCTACACTAATATACAAGAAATGCCCGGAGTAACGGTACATTGTTTTTCACTAACCATCTTCTTATTAGAGGTTCTCCTTTTATTTTAGTATTATTTTTCTTCTCTAATCCCAGGAAAAATCATGTTTTAAATGGAGTACAAGGTATTGAGTCTATTTTCATCTTTATTAAATATTTTAGAATTCAGTTTCAAAACAAAAGTAAATTAATTGCGTCAATTCCATAATGTGATCTACCATTAAACTGGACATTACGATGTCAAAACAATCTTTAACATGTATCTCGTAGTCAGATGAGCAGATATTAAACAGACAGTTGGAAAACATTGCTTGCACATTGCTGCCTTGAAGGGCATTGTTGTTGGTTAACGGTATTTTAAAGCATGTCGTGAAACAGCATTTTCAAATATCAAGCACGATTGCGGGAATTTTTTTAGTAAATGTAGCTAAAAGTGAAATACAAATATTATGTAACCTTACAAATTGAATTTAATCTTCTCTGTCTACGTTTCACTTTCTTATTTTACCATTTAGGTAATGTCCCCTACTCAGAGGTGCTCATGTGTGAGATAAAACACACACAATTAGAAAGTGTTGTGATATTAGCATGTTCCCTGGAAAGTTTCCGGTGATAAAGCAAGTCAAGATAAGTTCTCGGGAACCTTTAATTTGTTGTTTGGTTTCAATGAGGTAACTAGCAGTGATATTCTGGAATTTGAAGATATTTATAACAGTGTTCTTTTGCGCCCGAATCACATACAGTGTCGGAAATACTCATAATTTTAGAAGTAGGATTTCCAAATGAAAATGTCGTGGGTGGGTGGGTGATGTGCGAATTCAGTAATTCAAAGAAAATGTTCTTCTCATCAGGAGTTTGGAGGGATTTCGTAGCGCCCAGCAGACATTCTTGTAATGCATAAAGTTAATTCTATTTGAGTAAAACTGGCACTGTTAGCGGGCCCTCATAATGTTTCTGGATGATGGTTTGTACTGACTTCGTTGTTTTTTACATAGCTCTACTGGTTCAGGTAGAAACGTCGCGGATATTGTATGAGAAACGAGTAGAAACGACGGTTTAGAATTCCCTTTTATTTCAACATCCGAATGCTGGTATAGTGGCTCGATCAAGACATTGTAATCTATTTTCCCATTCCTCTCTCAGCCCCATCTCGGTCTAAGTCGTAGATGCCTTAAAGCCATAAATTTCAAATGCCTGCTCTTTCTAGTAGTTTCAAAATGTTTGAGAAATGCATTAGTCTTCCTTGGATTGCATTACAGCAAATATGGAAACTTATGTATTTGTAAAATAAACTAAATTGTTACTTTTACTTGAAGTGTTTAGGTATATGTGGTAACATACTATAATTACTGGCACTACTCCAAGATGTCGGGTACTTCTGTCCTTTCAATGTTTTGATCTGTATATTGTACTGATCACTGCGCGTCGTTTCCAATAAAAATGTTGTAAGGAATTTGCTATATTAACTATGATCTAACCTTCTTAGGTAATAATGTTAAGAAACTTTAGGAAAGAACTGGGAAATTGAAGCTTGCCCTCAGTTTCGAATGAATCAGTTATTTACTTTACTACGGATTATGCGAAGCCACTTTGACACACTTTTCTTCGACATTACGAACACCACTCTATCCTTTGTAATCCAGACCTTAAAAAGCATTTCTGTATTAATTCAAAATATAAAAATGGGCTTCCATATCAATCAAAATAAACATAATTATTTCCAAAGGTTGATAAACAAAATAAAATAAAAATAATACAGCAAAATTATCAAGACTTACCCATATGAAACACGACTTACTAAATAATACATGAAGCTTGATTGTCGCAGGGCAACAGATTATTTTCATTGTTGTAAAAAAGATAAAACTCACGATTGCAAATCTAATGAACACATCTTCCCTTTCAAAATATTCCCGTTCTAATAAAAATATAGATAAACAGCTTATATAAATATAACATTTATGTTCAAAAGCTACAGAGTGATTATAAAATGTAATATGCGAAAAAAAATTAAAAGTAAATAGTTTATAAAAACTTGGCGTTTGCGAAATATTAGCCCGGAATCGAGACAAATAATATAGTTTCTTTTATAATGGTATCATGCTTCTGTAATAAGTAATATAATACATGTGGACAGTAACATATCAAGCACTCTGTTTGCTTCATGGATTCAATCAATAGTAAGGAATTGACTGCATGTTTCTAAAATCATATTACCAGTTGTATTTTGTATAATTCAGAGAAGTTTGAAAAATAAAACAAAATGTTTCTTGATTGCTTTCATTGAGTTAAACTGTCTTTGAAAATCGCTGCTAATCACACCCTAAGCATATTTATGATGTATTAAAATCATTATAATACTTTCCAGTAGTAGACCTGATTTAATACTTAACCTCGTCCCACAACATTTTAAGTGCTTTGATAATATACTTACGTAGATGTGGTAAACTAAATGCTGTCAAATCTCTTAAATATTTGGTACACAATGAGAAATTGGTCTATTATGATCATTTCAAAGATGCGTATGTAGTCATTTAACTGAAAGTTCATCTAAGGGAGTTCTAGTCATTAACTATCCATTGCATGAATTATAACATTCTTGTTGAACAAGATATGTTCATTGTTTTCTGAATTCTTAGGGGCATAATTTAATGTAATTGATAATTTCTGGTAAGATCGTGCTTTCATCACTTTGATAATTCCCGATTTGTTATTACGTCAAGTGATTATTTTTGTTTCTTATTTGTTTCTAACGTAAGTACTGTAGATTCAAGTATGTTAAGTCTACTGATATCGGCAATTTTATAACTGAAAACAACAGGGGAAGTAAGGGCGATTTCTCGTACAACGTATTTTAAAGTCTAACTCTGCCATTTACTCCCACGTATTTAATTTTCTAAAATCCGTCAAAACGTGGTAATGATTTGCGCTTTTCGATAGAAATTTTCTAGCAGTTTCATGACATTGCTTAGTATTTGTTACGAGTGCGAACTCATTATTTTTTTGTTAAATTGGCCTAACCTTCTTTCTCTGTACTCTTCCATTGTATTCTGCTAAATTAAGCATCTGTTTTCAATTACTTTCCCCTTAACGACCATACTTGTAAATGAGATTCAAAAGACTTGACGTTATAAAATAATACGTGGAAGTGAGGGGTCGTAGCTCAACTGGTAGAGCAATGGCTTAGAATCAGAAGTTCCTGGGACGATACAAGCAACCACCCATCTTGAGTTTTTTTCTCAGTCCCACCAGATAAAGTTACTAGCTCCTTGCCGACTACCTTCTAGTATCCCTGATCTGATTACCTGAGATACCTGAAAACCATAAAATAAATTCAACATAATGGATAACGTACCATCCCTCTAATAGAGTCGATTTCTCCCGATCATGTCATCTTCAACGGACTATGATCACTAAAGCCATAGTAACAGTAGATAAGAAACCCCTCCTTACCACATTTAATGACGAAAACAATGTAAATTCAATAAATAATGTAAATGCTTTACAATTTAAATTTGGATTGTTTTGAAAAACATAGTAAATTTATTTTCATTATTATTATTAGTTATAGTAGTAGCGATATTAGCAGCACCATTAGTAGTAGTAGTAGATACAGCAATAGTAGTACTTTTAGTATTAGTAGTAGTTACATTGACAGTAGTAGTAGAATAAATAATGTTAGTTGCTGTAGCATTAACACTAGTGAAACTGTTATTGTTACCAACATATTTCATTCAACCCGCACCAAATGCCAGATACCTCGGCTAGTAAAATTTTAAAATGAACGCACTAATCCCAGTATTTTAATTTCAAACGTTCCAGACCACACACACACCAATACATATATATACAACTGACTGGCAGCTGACAACCTTAAAATTGTGCATTTCACTTGCATATTGAGGCAAGATGTCCTCTCGTCTGCCTAATGTTTGGATTTAAATGATTAAAATGACATCTTACTATAATAATAAATTGGAAAATCGTTCATGTCTACATTAACTAAAGAAGACTAAAACACATAATACAAATACAGAAGAATTTTTTTCCACTCTAGAAACTATTAATTAAGCATGTTATCACTTTAGAAAGTTTAACCTGCAGAAAGTTCGGATTTCTTCGTTAAAAATGTCATAATGATACATTCGGTTATTTATTGCAATACTATATTTTCGTTCTGTGCGAAATAAATCAAAATATTTAAAATAAAATATGAACATGTACTTTTGCTACCAAACTTGTACGATTACTGAAAATATAGCTATTGAACACGAACGTAGACCGTTAATTACAAGTATCTTTGTATGTCTGAAATTTACTCAAAAACGAAATTTGAAGAAAATTAATGTCTAACCAGTAAACGGTGCAAATTTTCTTATGTGTTAAAAATATTTTTGACACACTTAGGTTGATCAGTAGTGTTATTCTTACCTATTAATTTCTTGCCAAGAAATTACTATATTCAGTCAACTCGAAATCACACACAGGTAAAATATAAATAATTTCCTACAAGTATTATAACATACATGCTCGTCGGATCTATTAATAGATAAAAAGTTCCATATTTTTTTCATCGTGGGGAAACGGAATATATTTTTATTGTTGGAATAACAATATAATATAACTGAAAAATATTTAATTCCTAAACATATTGTTTCTGTTTATTGTTGCACTTTTTGTTTATTGTTTAGATAATATGGTGTTCATGGAACGTAGGAAGCATACCTCTCTTTATATAAAATCAGTTATTGAGTCTGATGAGATTCCTTCTAATTTAAATGTGATACAACACTTTTAAGACTTTTCGCTCCTGGTGTATGCTTTGACCTGTATTTCTAATTCTTTATACTATTTTAGTCCAGATGCAAAGTATTATTATCGTATAAATAATCTGTACGTATGCTGGACTGCACCGAGAAAGATATTCTGAAGAAACCTAATTTACCTTTATTATATTAACGCCGTTTAAGAACATACTAAACTCAAGAAACCTCAAGCGTACCGAAATCAGCTCAAAATCAAATTTGTCTTTGTTAATATGCGGCTTGTAGGGTTGCCACCTGTCCTATATAATACTGGATGTAGGTAAAAAATTACTCATCTCGTATTATGATTGGTTGTCCCGTATTGCGAGTAGTAAATTCGCACACATATTTTCAACATATCTGCAGAGTAGACGCTGCCCAGATCCTCAGGTCCCAACATGACAGTGTATAATACTCGTGCTTCCTGTTCGCTCCAATTGATAACTGATAGTAAAGCCAACTGTACACTGTAGTCCAAATATTGTATTTAAATTAAGTAAAAATTAAAAGTATGCTATTTTCTTGTTTAATTTACATAAAATCATGAACAGAACAGTGTTTCTTATAAACATGTTTTGATTGCAAGGTCCTCCGTTTATTATCTCATAACTGCAAAACCTGCAATAGGGCCAGTACTGGGAGACGTTTCCTCACCATTAGCACTTTAAGCTTCTGTCATAGAGATGATAAGACGGGGGTCAGATGTGACCATAAGTCGGGAGAACTCATCCTTCAATGTGTTATTTTGCAAACGCTTCCCTGCAAAGTGTTCCCTACACGCTTTAATACACTTGTTCTGTGCTTTTTAGTCACCTGTTCTATGGGCAGCAAGTGGCTTCTCAATGCCTGTCATAATGGTGAAAATATATTCTTTTTTCACATTCGTGTATGAGAAGCATGAAAGTACTACAGTACGACTATTTTCGGGCGGCACTCCATGGCCATTTGTGAGTTCTTCATAAAACTGATTTTAAAAAATTGCAATTTCGCTACACCAAAATACGTACTAACATTTTCACCCCTCACCGGTTGCTACGTGACTAACTGGACGAGAAAGATTACGACTCAGGTGTTTTTTGGGTGGTCTGGTTATTCTTCTTCATTAATGTGGAGGCAGTTACACATTTTTCTAAAACTACAAAATTGAATTTTGTCGCGATATTGAAAGGCTCTGGACAACGGGGCTGTGGCTAGAAAATTAAAAAAACATTTTCTCCGCTCGCGAGTGTAGCTATTTATAGTGTGAGTAGGAGGTTGAAAACGCTGCGGGTAATCATACAGAAGTACCGAGCGTAATTATTTTTTTTTTTAATTTAAGGTTATTTCAGATTTGTTCGGAACATTTTATATGTCATTCCGCAAGAGGTTTTATCAGCTATTCCCAGAATAAAATCAAAAGCAGTTGGTATTGACAAAGTTCCAATTACAATCATTTAAAAAATCATTCCCTTTATACTTTTACCAAAAACTAATATGTTTAATCTCTCGATAATGTCAAATACGTTTCGCACGGCATGGAAGGTAGCACAGGCTAAGCTACTTCCAAAAACTAAAGAAATTCTAATTGCAGACGATTTACTACCCATAAATATTTTACCCAGTCTCTCGAAAGCTCTTGAATATATTACGAGCGATCAAATCCGTAGATACTTAACAAAATACTCATTATTTTACCCATTTCAATCAGGATTCCGTAAAGATCATAGTACCCTCACCACCCTAGTACACATAACTGACATTATCCGAATATCCCTAAATGTGAGGGAGGTTACCATTCTCACTCTTTTAGATTTTTGTAAAGCGTTTCTGTCTATCGTACATAAAACTATTCTTTCTAAAGTTTTATCTGTCTTCAATTTCCCTGAGCATGCTGCTAAATGGGTGCAAAACTATCTTCAAGGATGCCACCAATTTGTAAGTTTTTCTGCTTCACAATCATCTTTGCTTAATCTCTCAAGGGGACTCCCACACGGGATAGTTCTCGGGCATCTTCTGTTCTATTTATATATAAATGACCTTCCTAATGCATTACAACATTGTAAACACCATCTATATGCAGACGTCAAGCACCAACCTTTTAATTTATATTTAGTTCTTGATGTTAATTTTGATGATGATGACGATCAATATAATAACATTAAATGTGCAAAGATATTTATGCATGTCTATATTACGCCATGGAAACTTTTATTTTCTGTTTATATTTGTGGTCAACAAATGACAGCACCTTTTTAAAAAGAAAAACTTAGACACTGTAGGTTTATTGCAATCGGGTTAAACTTTGCCGAATTAAACGCAGGAATATTGTTTTAAAATACCGACATTTGTTTAAAGAAATTGCTTAAAGAATTTTAGAAAGAATGGCACATGAATATGTAGTCTGGCATATATTAATGTGAGTCTTCGTTCCAAGTAGCAGAAGAGCGATTCGAGGAACCGAGCACAAATCTAGTCTAGCTGTGATTTGTTAGTGTAAAATCATGGACCCTGTGTACCAGACGCACAGAAGAGAATATTAGACGTACGTCCACATTGCGATCGACGACATTCTTAGTGTCGGAGGGTACAAGTTAGTTTGAGACATTTTGCAGTCATCACACAGAGACTGATCATCCTTTCATCATTACGCACTCTACATCACTGTTCAATTCTTAAACATACCTAAACCAACTGAACAACACGCAACAGGTCAACATGAAATGACATCTATTGTTCAGGAAACAACTTCCACAGCTACTCATAAAGTGGCGTCACTAGGTGCAACCAACAAACACTCGCGTAGCTGTGATCAACAATCTACATCCAATCATCGCTCCAGATCGCCACCTCAAAGACATTCTCAATCATCTGCTTCGTCTCCCACTAAAAGGACTCTTACATTTAGTGCTTCAGGATCTGACTCTGAGGACATGTAAATTCTACAAACATCTGAAGATCAACTTGCTGCATCACTAGATCATCCAAATTACACCTTTTTGCTCACAAATTTCGACACCAAGTACCAGACAACAAAATTACTTCTACAACAACTTCTAAAATATATTCATAGAGATACCATCAGTGAAATTACTCCTACAAGGAATGTCATAATCATAAAATCACATGACAGAGACTTCGTAAAAACAATTCGCAATAGTTACAGCTTTGAGATCTTTGGCAAAAACGCTCATATTGTAGCTCTTAATGAACCATGCATCAAGCAACCGCCAAGTTTTCAGTACTCGCCAAAGGCGTTCCACCAGACACGACTCCGGATGAAGTAGAAGCAGAATTACGTCTTGAAGGTCATACCATTCACAAATGCTTAAGCATCATTACATCACAAGGCACTCCAAGTCATCTAGTAAGAGTCCTCACATCTCACAAAGCCAATTATCGATCATCTGTTAAGATACGGAACATATATATATATATATATATATATATATATATATATATATATGTATATATATATATGTGTGTGTGTGTGTGTGTGTGTGTGTGTGTGTATGCTCTCCCAACCCGTCTGGTCAGCGTGGGAGTAGTAGACCAACTCCTCCCTTCGGGGAGAGGCCTCATCCACTAGTGGATTGAATATGGCTGTGATTTATTTATATATATACAAAAGACGTCATAGGGTAGAACCATCTCGCCCACAGCCACCTACACCAATTAGATGCGAACGCTGTCAAACTTATGGTGAATGTAAAAAACCTCAGAACAGTAAAAAACTCAGAACCCCAAAACAGTAATCTGTGGTTACTGTTCAGAAAATCTCCAATACGAAACTGCACGAATATCCAAAATCCACCGAAATGCCATCAATCTCAGTAACAACATCTAACTTACTCATACAAATGTAAAGGAAAGCCTGAACCTACACCAGAAAACAATTTGCCTGTTGCTCCTCTACTTCTACCAGAATCTGATCCAGCAGTTGAACAACAGCATCAAGAACTACCACTTTCCACAGTTGAGCAGCTTATACAGTTCATTGCCATTACATTCTCGAACACCTATTCATTCAACCGAGCAGCCATTATTAACAAAATCCGCCTTGCAGCCAAAGACATCTTTAATCTCGAAGTCCATCCAACAGTTTCCGGTATTTATGCTTTCTCTTCTGTAGCACCGTCCACTTCCATCTAAATCCATAAACCATTGTCATTCATATCACCTTCATTTTTCACTCTCATTTTACACAGTGACCATCAATGTTAAATGTTGGGCTCACCTGTCTTTCATCAAGATCTAGAGTCTCCCCTAGATCAAGAAGAAACTTTCATTCGTCCCATTGTATCCAATGTGTCGTGATGTGTATCGCTCCTCATTTATATTTCTCCATCACATCATCAACTGATTAACCAAACAATATGGTTATAAGCAAAGCTTGTAACGTCCTGATCATAGAAATATTGAAATAAATGATTAATAAAGATATTTTTCCACCCTTAGACAAACCATGCACTCCCCCAAAATCCCAAACACCCATAAACACTTCTCTGAAGCTAGGACGTACCCTTTGGGCAGGGGGTAGTCACACTAGTGACTAGCACAGGGCGAAAAAAAAAGTTCGAGCAACACTACTCTTTTAGGAGCTGAACGTTCTAGTTCAAGCACTTCCACGAGTCCCGGGAATTGTTTCGTAATTTGACGAAATCTTATTGATTTTTACTTATTATTTCCAGTCGTTTCGCTTACTTTCATATATGAATAATAATTCACACTCATATCTGAACATATATTTAGTATGTATCTAGACCAATAAAATGACTACATGCCTTTCTCAAACTTGACACAAAATTAATAGGCGTTTAATCCAGTGGATAATTTATTCAAACATGGCTAAATTTCTCTCTATTTTGGCTAACAATATTATGTTGTTCCTTCAAAACTGAACTACGATAATATCGTATTTACCAACCTAGCTGAAGAGTTACGCAGAAAACTTTAAAGAATTAAAAATGCTTGTCTCCGCTTTGCTTTTAACTTTAAATTGAATGATCGCATGACCTAGTACCTAAAACGAGCAAAGTGGTTTACCATTAACAATAAGCAAAGATATCAGTTAGGATTAATAACACACAAGCTCATTGAAGAAAATGAACAAAAATATATTTAAGAGAGGTTATGTTTCCCAAAAACTAAGAGAAAGGGTAACCAAAATCTACTATTGATTCCTAGCCACAGGACATTCATATTAAATAGATCCTTCTTCGCGAGCAGAGAATAGAACAAGTTTCCTTCCTGACTTACGAACATACAAAGACGTGAGACATTCAAGAAACAATTGAGAGATTATCTACTATCCCAGCAATTCAAATAGGTGATGACAAGTATCAACTTTCAATCCTTCCATACTCATTTACATATATATATGGCCCGGAAACCTGGGTAGGAATGGCAAACCGGGACTGTCGCCCCAAATGGCTTCTACCACTAACTGGGAGGAGATCCCTTAATTCCTTTTGTTGAGTCTTAAGGGAACCGACGGCTAATATCCAATGCATACGTTCACGTCGTGGGGCCTGTTGGTACCCAAACAAGTGTATGGCGTACGAACATGGATGTGCTGCTCGCCAACCCGCCTTAGCAGACACCGTGGTGAGTCAAATGTCTGCACTCCTCCTTTCCTTTCTTTACACAAAATGATACAAGTAATGAAGCAGCCTCGGAGGACCTCTTTGCTCGGAGGACGGAATACAGCTGGCAACGGCAGCGGTCAGTCCTGCAGAAAGTCAGAGGATCAAAGTGCCCGGGTTTGGACTGTAGACAGCCTGGACACCGACACTCTAACTCGAACGGAACTATACGTGGTGACTCTGAACTGTTAATCACTTGCAGGAGAGGACAAATTAGAAGAATTGCAGAATGAACTTAAGAGCATTAAGTAGAGCATCATAGGACTATCAGAAGGGTGGAGGAAGAATGCAGAACAGTTGAAACTACCGTCAGGGAAAACGTTCTACTTTAAAGGAACAGAAAATGGAAAACCGACAGGCGTTGGCTTTATAATTAATAAAGACCTGAATTCACGGATCACAGAAATTGAAGGAATTTCAGATAGAATCGCACGGGTAGTAATAAAGATAAACAAAAGATACAGTATGGAAAATATACAAGTGTATGCTCCAACAACCTCACACCCGGAGGAGGAAGTCGAAGACCTATTCGAGGTGATAGGGAAGATTTTGGATAGTAGCAAATCGCATTACAAAATTGTAATGGGAGACTTCAATGCGAAAGTAGGAACTAAGCAGAGCAATGACACGAAAGTGGGAAACTTTGGATTTGGCAAAAGAAACAACAGATGAGGGGAATTCTCAGAAGCCAACAGACCGATAATTTCCTATACATTTTTCAAGAAACAGCCTTGGAGGAAGTGGACATGGAAAGGTTCTAATGGGACTAGTAAAGAAATAGACTACGTTTTATCGAATAACAGGGAAATTCTGCAATGCGTGTCTGTTCAGAACAGTTTCAAAATCTCAAGTGATCATAAGATGGTAAGACGTTAGCTGAAGCTAAATACTAGACTTGAGAGAAAGAAGTTTATCAGAAGAAAACCGCCACTCTAAGATTTGGAAAATCTAGGGAAACACAGACAGACACTCGAGATAGAACTAAGCAACAGATTCAGCTGCCTTGGGAGAGTTAGAAGATAGAGGAGACATCAATAGCAGAAATAAAATACTGACTGAGAACGTAAGAGAGACAGCCAAGGAAATATCCGGCAACAAAAAGGAAAAAGAGAGCAAAATCTCTGAAGAAACTAAACTCTTGATGAAAAAAAGAAGGGAAAGGAAATAAGAGGAAAATTACAAGAGGAGGATTGAATCCAAAAAACAAAATAAAATCGTAAGGAAGAAAATAAGGATGTACGAAGATGCAACGAAAATCTTGTTAGAAATACAATCAAGGAAAACAGGAGCCTGAAGTAAACCAAATAGCAGTTTGGTATGGAAGAGCAAATAATAGGAGATAAGAGACCATACGGGACCGTAACACGAAATAAGGAAGAAATTATAAAAATCTTTGAAAATTTCTACAGAGAATTGTACTACTTCGAAGAAGAACCAGGAAAAGAAGATTCAGAAGAAAATGATGTAGATGTTCCATACGTATTGAAAGATGAAGTGCATAATGTACTTCGAGAGATGAAGAACGGAAAATCGACATGAGAAGACGGACTCACAGCAGAGATGTTTAAATGGGGAGGTGGAAAGTAGAAAGGACTTGTTAAATTATTCTCAATGTTCCTGAGAAAGAGAGAAGTACCATCAAGTTGAAATAAGACTACTATCAAGAGAGATGTATGCTAGGAATAAGTAAGAGGGACAGGAAGACAAATTAATGGTTTCGTGCAGAAACAAATTTAGAAGATATAATCAAGGCTGCGAAGAAGACGAAGTGGAGATGGGCCAGTCACATAGCTAGACGAACAGATGGAAGGTGGACGACAAATGTACTACATTGGATTCCCAGAGAGAAGAAACGACTGAGACGACGTCCCGATACTAGATTGGTAGATGACACCAAGCACTTTTCAGGAGCTACATGGATGAAGATAGTAGCAGATCGTGACCTGTGGAAAGAAAAGGGGGAGGTCTTCATCCAACAATGGATAG
>JAGDQP010007784.1:0-20465 GCA_022664845.1 Lepisma saccharinum | reverse complement strand
ATCACTAACACAAAGGAAAGCCGGAACGGCAATTTAAGGTAAATTTACAATAAAAAGTAAGGAATTTACTTACAGCTTATTTGTTCCATAGAAGAACAAACACGTACACGTACACAATACACACACACACAAGTACACAAACACACACCTTGAAGTTCTGTGATGCCTTTCATGTTTGAGAAACTGGTTGTGCTCTTAACATTCGTATTAACAACCATCGTCACTTCTGCACTATCAACAAACCAGTTACCCAAGTCTCCTGACACACAGAGTCTCACAACACCAATCCTGGTAGCCATAATACACATTTTACCCTGTACGACCAGCACCTCACACGCCGTATGCGGAACGGCGCCTTTATTCATGTTTTGAGTGTGAAAATGAATCCTGGCCTTAACCTTCACTAACTGTAAACATCCCGTTTGCTCTACATTTTGAACATTTTTCCTTCCACAATCTCATCCCAAGCTAACACTTTGTATAGTTCTCAATTGTTCCACGCGATATGCAGCAGTTAATTGTTCTCCAAACTTGATGCGACATCCGCTACCTGGTGTCACTGTCATCTTCGTCTTTTATGAATGCGTTCGTCTTTTCCTCTACAATCAAGAATACGGTCGTAATATACCGAAATATCTCGGAAAAACTGTGTATATTGTGTACGTGTGTGTGTTTGCTTCCCTATGGAACAAATAAGCTGTAAGTAAATTCTTTATTTTTTATTATAAATTTACCTTAAATTGCCCTTCCGGCTTTGCTTTTCGTTTGTGATATATATACATACATATAGGTAAAATGGCGTCTCCTTAGCACAAGTCCCGCACCTGTACATTTTCTCCCCCACCCAGTACATTTTTCTACCTTTTTACCATCTTACGGTAAAAAAGGTAGAAAAAAGGATACTTACATGTTAGAATACTAAGACAGGTGTACAAGAACTTCACAAACACAATAAACAAGCAGTTACGTTTCGCAAAAGCGTTTCACATGGTAGGAGAGAAAATGGACAGAGCGGACTTTTGCGGAACTTGTGTTAAGGATACTCCATTTTACCAATTGGGCTGGGTAACAGTGTGGACAGGTTATGGAGGCGGGAAATTTACTAGATTGGTCGGAGTATACACCAAATGGAGAAGAAAGTGTAAAGGTTAGTAGAATTAGGTATGGGACTTCCTGAAGGAATAAGACGCTAAAGAATCAGAGGGGATAATAATAATAATAATAATAAATATATAAATAAATAATAATAATAATAATAATAATAATAATAATAAGGATGAAGGAGAAAGGGAGAATAAAGAAACAATATTAAAAAAATAGGATGAAAGTGCGACTAGAGACCGAACGAAGAAGATAATGGAAGAAGAAGAAGAAGAAACTGCACTGCAGGAAGTTACATACGGTTTAGGCCGGGTTCATACTTGAAGGAAAGGATTCAGATGTACGTCCGCATCCATCTCTTTCTAACTGTGGCAGGTGAATATTCAGGATTTTCAGGATTCTGACTCGAAAGGTTTCGTCAAAGGTGCAGCTGTGATAAGAAGTGTGTTCAGGTATAGAGAGATGCAGAAATTGTGATTTAGAGGTGTAGCGATGGTTGTTAAAGCGGATTGTTAGAGGAGGTTGGGTTTCGCCAA
This sequence comes from Lepisma saccharinum, assembly GCA_022664845.1. Lineage (NCBI taxonomy): Eukaryota > Metazoa > Arthropoda > Insecta > Zygentoma > Lepismatidae > Lepisma > Lepisma saccharinum. Next base: position 18,828 of record JAGDQP010007784.1, on the reverse strand, counting down.
CGTGGAAAGCGGAACATTGGTTACAGAGTAGAAGATAAATGAAATTGGAAGATATGAGACTGCCGGAGTCTCGAAAAGAGTAGGTCTTGTGAGTGACAGGTTGTTTGAAGGTCAGACTGGGATCAAAAATAGAACAGGTACTGCAGCGGGGTCTATTGCACTTGCCAGGTTTAGGGAGAGGCTGCGAGATTGCTCCAGTTGTGAGAATCGTGTTGAGATTCGGAAGTCTGCGGAAACTATTTTGGGGCAGGACGGGAATACTCTTTCAGTTTCAGGTTGTGCAGTGAGTATAGGGTGCGCCAGTTTAAGGATCTTTTGGAGGGCCTGAAGGCTGGGTGGTACTGGGTGAGATGATTGAGAGCGGTGGGAGCTTTGCAGGGAGGATCGAGTTGGAGTGATTTCTGGCACGGTCCAGTTGTTTACGGATGAGGTGTTTGGGATATCCACGGTCAGTGTGAACTGAGGATATGGTACTGAAATAATTTTGGAGCAGATCATCAGAGATCAGATGCGGGAGACCCGGACAGCAAGAGCGTATGGAAGAGAGTGTTTGGTATGGTATGGATGAGAGCCGTTGAAATGGAGATACTACATATTATTGGTAGTCACGTGATGCAGAGTTGGACAGTCTTTTGATTTACAGGTGAAAGGGGAGATTCTTCTGAAAAGCAATAAGTATAATTTTCATTTGTGAGAGACAAAAAGTAAATTGTTAATGAGATGACCCACATAATTGCTGTATAATTTGAGGGGGCGGGATATCTCAAGTGGACCATCGTTGGCTTAGAAGTAATGCCCACGTCCGCGACATCATGACGTACAACAGTTGACCCTGCTATACTCTTTTGTCATCTCTAAGTATATATATAAGGGATAGAATGATAGATAGTTCATCTGTTGAATATTGAATGATATAGACCCTATAGCAATTATAAGAAAGTTAATCTCCAGCTACTTGCATATATGCTCAATGTTGAACTGTAATTAGAACTACGAACAATCATACGTAACTGGACCAGGATCAAGGTTACATACGAATACCAATGTTCAGATTTATACATTACGTTTATTGTATGATATATCACTCAATGATAGTAACTTTAAAGAATGTATGGTGTAACTTCATATGAATCGAACGAACCTTCCTCCATACGATATTTATATCCTCCTTGGACTACAAGCCTAATAGATATGAATCAACTATACGTAATATACCGTTACATGTAAACACAAACGTGTAATTTAATTACCACCTTTAAGTCCATTACATCATTTTGAATAAATAAGTCTCGATTGAGATATCACAAGATATGCTGATAACATTACATATCATCTTGATATCCTACATACGTTGTGTCCCAACATAGAAACAAAACTGCTTTGCGACATAACAAAGAATAACAAGGAGATACGGTGCTCTTTTTAGACGATCAGTAAGAATAAACAATTTGAATACAGTTTTAAAAGGTTTAACTTGAAACCAGATTATGCCTTACGGTAGACCCGACTACTAGACCCTGGCTCATTCACCAAGGCAGACTATATGCCACTTAGCGCACTGCCATCTATTTTCCATACTGTCAATTACCTGACAGTTATAACACAAAATCCAATTAGCCGTCTCAGTATCACATTCAAGCCTATATGCTTACCTTTACTTCAGAAACAATCTTCGTATCATAAAAAGATTATTAAATTATAAGTCACTCGGCAGATAGTATAATTATCACCCCATAAGAGTGGCGAGCTACAAATTACAAGGTTCGAGGTTCGAGTCCCACTCCAAAGAGTTCAAAATTAAGAACTAATTAATATATTAGAAATGGGTCGATAACAGAATTTCTCGATAGTCGATAACCGATACCGATACTCGATATTTCTATTCTTCGATACTCGATATCCGATGCTGGATACTTGTTCACAGTGTCATTCAATGATTTAAATATAAGTAATACATACATTAATTAGAATTAAAATTTAAGTATGCTGCTTTCCTTTCATTTAACTCTACTATTTTGTTAAAAACTTCCGCTTTTAGAATTTACATTCCACCCAAACAAGTAAAACACCAGTATAGTTCACTCTGTGACTTGAAGAAATAATTTTAAAATAAAGCGTTGATTTCTAAGTTTTAGAAATTTCAAATTTATTTTCTTTTGTCACTGTCAGACATTTCTTCTGTTACAGAATTTTGTTTATTAGAGTATAAGAGATTATTAACTTCTGAATTCAGAAACTGAAATCTCAATTTCAACAGCAGACAGCCACTTCTCGTGATCCCGGGATTCTGAAATTCCGAAATTTACTTGTCAGACTTGGAAACAGTGCAGCTTATTGAAAACGGCTAGGAAAATAGTATCGGTTCACCTTGAATTAAGACATGTTGGGTAAGTTAACACTTGTTGGATAAGGTATATTACAGTGAAAGAATTCTTACGATTAAGATAGTCAATAGCTCGTGTAAACCGGAGAGTAATCAATCTGAACCGACATTTTTTGGCGAATGCCTGTCAAATTGAACACAAATATTTATTTTAAGTATCACATATATATTCAATATGTTCATATTATAATGTAAATATAAAGTAAAACATTCTCAGTTGTTCATGTTTGGGAGCCAGTTCGTTCGAAATTACGAATAGTTATGGTTCGACATTTCGTCCAAGTAAATTCTCTTGTTTAGGTCTGGAGAATTCAGCCTTCAGTTTATATTCATCACCTTTTACACACTGTAATAAATAAATAGTATAATAAATTCTATTAACGAATTGCATCAGATCTTCCGTTGAGCGAGAGGTTAGTACTCACGCTTTAGTACACGAGATCTTGGAGTCATCTTTCATGGGAATCCATCCACTAAGCGGAGTCATTCGGAGCCTACCTTAACAAATCCCGTCTGTAGCTCAACATTCGTTTAGAACATTAGTAAGAATTCAACCAAGCGACTACATCACTAAAAACTGATATGTTTTGTGTGTGAATGAAGTCAATGTGTACAAACTATAGTTAATCATTCGCATTGAAATCACTCTGCGACTTTTACGTCGATTCTGTGACCTGCACTATTCTTATCTTTTGGATAACAGTACAGATTTGAGAAACTGACCCTCTCTACATTTACAAAATTTTGATAATTGAGACATCACTCATTCACTCACTCTGGAAAGGAGATAATTGAGGGACTTGGTTCAGAAATGATGTCTCCCAAAAATACATTTTCTTGATGTTTTCTTCTTTTCTACAATTAAATTCATATAATGAATATCAACATATATGCCAACTTATCACTCTAAGTGTCTTCTATAGTTTTGACGGCAATAATGCTGTATTTACCCTATACCTGTAACTTGTGATCCATTTTCCTTAAGAATTTTGAAGTGTGGGTTACACCACTTCTGCACCATGCTCCTCAATTGGTTTAATGTCAGTGCCTATGTACATAGGTTAATTGTTTTTTTTTTCAGAATATCTACAATGCAATCAATTTCCCAGAGAACGTGATTACCACAGAGAATTTAGCTTCTGTTAGAAATAAGAAAATTAGCCATAAATGACAGCTCTTTTCATAGTCTTTTCGATACTCATCAAAGAGGCTCCAAAGACATAATATAAAGAAACCAATAAATGAAGTAAAACCATCAAAAAGAACAAAATTATGGTATTGTCTTGAGTGGTTAAATTGATTAACAAAATCGACAGATAAAGTTCTCAATTATAGTACGAACCCAATTGATCATTTATTTTCAATTACAATCTTCCACTTCACAACAAATAACATACAGAAACCTCCTCTTTTGAATTAACTTCCTCTTGAAAACTTAAAAAGATTTATACGAAGCGTCAATAGCTCAGGTGGTAAAACGTTCACCTAGCATTCGGGAGATACTGGAGACGATACAAGCTGCAGACCCTCCAGACAGAGGTTTTCCAGTTTTGTCCTCATTCATACAAAGCAAATACTTGGATGGTACATTGAAGTTAGACATTGTCTGACTCCTTCCCGCACCCTTTCTCCTATCTATTCTAGCTTGAGCTATAGATGCCCAAAGGCTATAACCAAGATTCAAATTAAAATTTACGAAGCTTTGACTCTGAGATATAAGTTGTAAAGTCCTACCATGGGATTATCTTTAATGATATCAATACCAGAAAGTATCGAAAATGTATCGAGTTTGAAACCAATACTTTGCCATTATAAGTGGTATCGAAAGTATCGAGAACTCATCTGTAATATGAATTATAATCATGAAAGTGATGGGTAAAATCTGACTAACGTATACAGGTGACAGGGTGTCCCTAAAATAATGATGCAAGCTTCAGGAGGTAATTATTTACAGGAAACCAAGAAAAATACTCCTTTGAACAAATTCCGAAATCTGATTAATTTCGGAGCTACAGGCGTTCAAAGTTATAGCAGCAACGTCAAAAGTGATGATAGGAGAATGCGAGGAGACTAGTTAATGAACACCTTCACACACTGTGCACGTCATGCGATCTTGTAAGAATGAGGAAATCACGAATGCTAAGATGGCATACCATGTAGCTCTAGAGGGACAGAAGAATATATCCCATCGTGATTGATAGGTGGAGGCAAAGAGGTCCATGAGATCTTCGTGACCTTGATGTTTATGATGAAAACTGGCTTTATACTTGTCAAGGATAGAATCCAATGGCGAATGTTTGTTACTGTGGAAAAACTTGCGAATTCCTTAAACCATAGAAATAGTTAATTTCTCCTCATTTCTATATACTAATATGATATCATCAAAGAAGTGGAACTAGCCCAATATTTTAAAGACAGTATTTGAAACTCAAAATCACATATCTATGCTGGTAAAAAATATACGACCAGTAATTTTCCATTCTTAGAACAGATTTCATTTTATTTGTTTTTCTTCTGGAAGCCATTTCTATGGTATTTCAAACGGCTGTATGAAGCTTCTTCAGATGATGGAAAAAGAAGAACCAAGTTAAGTACTTAGGTCTCACCAACACTTCGGTACCAAAAGATTCTATATGGCAACTCCTGCTCTTCACAAAACGGATAAATGTTTTGAATATATGTTAGTGGTGTGTAAACTTGCATATTTGTACGAGTTTTCACAATTAAAATTAGTTACTTACTCTATGGTTTTCGGAACTTGCAAGTTCATCGTCACAGTAACAAACGTTCTCCATAGGATTCTATCCTGAGCACGATCAAGCCTGTTTTCTTCACAAACACCTGCTTCACGAAGATCCTTTCTAATATTATCCTCCCAACGTTGTCTCGGTTTTACTAACAGTTTCTTTCCCTCCGGTTTACCAACCACGATGGAATATAATCTTGCAACATCGGGTGAATCGTAAAGTCCGTGAAGTTCTTCGTTATGCAGTCTTCTAAATTCCCCAGTCAGCTCGTCCCGTTTCGGAAGTGCTGAATGAACTTGTTCTTAAATTTTCTTTTGATTTTGCCTAAATACTTCTCTCCACATTGGAACGTAAATTGATATACCCTCTGCTAACATCCCTAGCCACAAAATAACTTTTGTATTTAATGGAACTTTCCTCTAACGTTTTGGGTAGCATAATTACAGGACTGATAATAATATTCTTATATGTTCTTTTTAGTTTATTTATGGTGGATTGGTGCAAGGGCATGCCTATCTGAGTTTTATTGTTTGTGTTATGTCTCTTGCATTATATTTTTATTGTGGTATTTTTATTTAGTTTTCCGGTACTAATCTTATTTACATGGTCGACTAATGAAAGTCGTTTTTTTTTTGTTCGAAGTGAATAATACATTTTAAAAATACATTAAACTCTTCTTACTTAGGGATCAGCGACTTAGCCTTTAGAAATGGTCTTGATTCTGTGTTTGTTTACTTTTCTTTGATTACATATTCCTATATATTGTTCTTTTATCTCACATTACATTACTTGATGTACAAGTGCTATTTACGGTATATTGTTTCCAAGTTTTGTTTTTACTTCGTCTCTTTATCTTTAATCTATACTGTATTAAATTTGGTAATACTGACAAGGGTTAGGTGGCAGAGCAGCTTTGCGCTCGGCTGAATTACTTCTGCTGTAATAAAGTGCATGTTATTGATTAAACAGTCCGAGGTATATTAACAATCTAATGTTATTCATAATTACGTCGGTGATTCGATAGCAAATGTCGTAATGCGACTGGTTTAGATTGAATAAACGCCAAACATTTTAATTAAATACTTAATTAATTAATTAAATGTGAATAATTAATTAAATGTGAAGACGATTACAGGTAATAAATTCCAATAAAATTTGCTTCTCTGCATGGCGAAAGCAGCTATGACAATTTTCTCCTTTCTTTGTGTTTCTTTCCAACACATCCTATCTTTCCATAACCTTTATAACATTTAAAGCAGAAAACTTTTAACATTTTTTTTTTTAAGGAAATCGTTAATATATTAGCGTAGAATCAAATGATTCAATGTAAAAATTCATTTAGGGATGTTTCTAGAAATTTGTTTCCAAGCTTGTTCAAGGTTTTTACGGAGTGCCTATAGACTGTATGGTTATAATAAAATGAGGTAGTGCAAAGGGGCTACATATATGTAAAAATGAGACATCATGGTTGGAGGTGCACAAATACATAAATAATAAAAAGAAGTAGTTAGCTTTCGCCGATAAGGTATGGTCACAAGAAGAAAAAAGATTGAATGATGTTAGAAAGTAGCAGCCACGAGGAGCGGTTATGCTGCCATACTAAAAATTAGGTAACAGTGCAACACGCCAAGTAGGAGGAAAAAGCACAGAAATATGAAGGGAGTAAAGAGTAACTGGGAGTCATAAAGAGGATCCTGAAGGAAAGAGTTAAGAGCAACGGGGAAATGATATTACTATTAGTAATGTGACGATTGGAAATATCCACTCAATTTAATTTGATTAAATGGAATTACAGTAATATTTTGAAGCGTAATCAAATGCTGAATACGTTAAATCTTTCTTTAATTGAGTTTTCTTACTATATTATCTTGATGTAGTTTTGGGAAAACCTTACTGGGAAAACCTTGTTACTTTATGTTTAGATTTAGCACCGAGGTCACTGCTATATTTGTGCTTATAGTCTTAAAAATAAGAATGCTTGGTCTGGAGACAATGTGCATTTCTTCAGTCACGTAGGCCGGCGACCTGTTTCAACTTTTTCCTTTGTGCTTCTGATAATAGAGACCCGGCATATAAAAGCCAAGCCAAGCCAAGCGGTGGCTGAGGTCTATTCTGTTAGAAGGAAGGTTTTGTGAAGGATAGATGCGAAAACCACCACTATGTAGAACAAGCATCTTTAACTGGCGAAACCCTGCTCAGAGGGGTGATTGTCTTTTTTGAGATAAGTTCCGTTTTTTAAAATTCGTAGGAGGCAGCAACATCTTTGAAATTCTTAGATACAAATATTAAAGGAGTTCTTTTTTTTTTTCCTCCAAGGAAAGCTCAGTACATGAAGGTTGTGCGGGAAAATGGTATAGAGAATTTAAAATTAATATCTGTATGCATTCAGTACAGAAGAGTTGCTCTTTAATGGCTTGTTGGAAGGGGAAAGCATTTTATTTGTAGTAAATGTGACAAAACACTAAACCAATAAACTGAAAAGACTGTCTTTGCATTCTCACTCCAACTAAAAAGTATCTGGTTCGATAAACGAAAAGGAACCTCTTTAAGCACTGTCCAGAGACTGGAAGAGGGTTGGAAGAGGACGACGGGCCGGCTTTCATGGAGAAGCGTCCATGGTTGTTAAAGTAACCCTTGAGCTATGAAGTGAGAAGCGTAAGTCTATCTATCCGTGCCGATGTAAATTGTACGGTGGAGTACAGTCAGGAGAGAACAATCTTTCCCTGTTGTGTAAAGACACCCCCCTCCCTACTCCTCCTTGTTTGGTAATGCGGCAACAGCCAGGAACAAAGAATTACTAACGTATTCAAGCCTCCAGTCGGAAGAAAAGGAATAGACACTAAAACCAAATCAAGGGACCAAAATAGATCTGTAAAGGAAATTCTTGAAATTAATAAACTCATAGGGAAATCGATAAATGGACTCATTGAAATCCACTAGGTTAAAGATGTGCATATAATATACACATCCATCTGAAAACAGATAAACAGGTATTTTTTAGTCTATAAAAAAATTTAACAGTTAGTGTGAGATGTATATATAATGTGCACATGGTGCACACACACCCTTTCACAAAACAGATAAGGAGTTAAACTTCTAATTCGTAACAAAAACGGCAGACTAACTGTCACACAAGTAGAAAACCCGTATATACAAATAGGATATTTAGCCACTACACGATAAAAACTTTGCTATATATTTTTGGTCTAGTTTAGTAACTAATGGCTGCAGTCCGTCATGATTCCATTAGCTGTTAAATTTCTAAATACCACAAACAATATGCTCTAGCCGGGATTTGAATCCAGGCTAAAGCGGTTGGCACAACTCCATGAGTCATGCAGACAACATATCGTACACCGGGAGACATCCTTAAAAAAAACATAATCTACGATTGGTGTGAATGGAAAACTGGCCTCACCTCACATTGTGAAAAATTAAAAATTGGGTTGGAAGACCTTCAGAGCAATTATGAGAGTCTCGTGCGTGTTTAGGGGATGAAAGAGAGGAAACATTTCTTCAAAATTGCTTACCGGTACATTAGACTTGAGAGCCCACGCAAAATTGGTGTCTGCCATATTGCAAAACTACGTGAGAAGAAAACCAGAAAATTTGAGACCCAACTTTTTTTGATTCTGCACACCACATATCTGAAGAATGTGCAAAAGAATCAAACTTGGCAAGCCAAGTGCACGGAATAACAAATTTCACCGTAATATTACTCAACTGTAACTTCTATAATAAGTGGACACCAACAGTCTTGATAATTAAGGTGAAACTAAAGACTTGAACATAAATTGACAGTGTTCCTTGGTATCTAAATTTGTAGAGCACCCATATCCTCCATTTGTAGACCTCCAATACGGACACACCAAGTGGCCGTAACTAAGTTGGTAGGGCGTTGGCTTAGTTATCAAAAGGTACTGAGAATGATCCCAGCGGTCGCCCAACCAGGTGGTTTCCTGTCATCGCAGACAAATTATAAAATGGTACCTATTAACTAAGTCCTGTCGGACTACCTTTTAATATCCGCAATCCTTTCTGAGCCTGAGATGGCTAAAGGACATCAAAATATTTTAATCGGGACATAGTAGTTCGTTTCGCTAGGATATCAACCAATTTTTCTTTATATTTCATCGGCTTGATTTTCACACTCAATATATAGACTAGACCTCGTTGATCTAGTGGTTAGCGTTGCTGACTGCGGATCTAGGGGTCCCGGATTCGATTCCCGTCGCTGTCGATGAACTAATCCAAGCCATGTGGGTCTGGAACGTTGCCCACTTAGCATCGTGATGCAACTGGAGATCTGCTATGAATAAAAGATAGTGGCGATCACAGTGAGAGCTTAGACTCTGTTCTCCCAACCCGTCTGGTCAGCGTGCGAGCAGTAGACCAATCTTCTCCCTCCGGGAAGAGACTTCATCCAGTAGTGGATCGAATATGGCTGTGATTAGATAAATACATATAATCACAGGCATATTTTATCCACTACTGGATGAGGCCCGGGTTCAAATCCAGGACAGGACGCTGTAGAGTTTTCTCGCAGTGTTCCCACGCCTGGCGCTCTGAGTTGCACTCAGACCTCCTATCAAATTGAGAACCAAAGTGTCCTTGGTACTCCTGGGCACCTTGGGAAAATAAAGGCGGTTAAGCGTGGGACTTACCCCCTCACTTTGTACCGTATGTAGCTGCGCTTACCTGCGCGAGCGTATCGAACAGGAGATAGCTTTACCTTTTCTTACTTTTATATATATAATGTGATAAGAAAGGATGGGTGCAGACATTTGACTCGGCACACTGTCTGCTAATGCGGGTTGGTGAGCAGCCCAACCATGTTCATATGCCAAACAATTGCTTGGGTATGAACAGGCCCCACGACATGAACGTATGGATTGGACATTAGGTATCTATCCTGGTCGGTTCCCTTAAGCCTTAGGAAGAGGAATTAAGGGGTCTCCTCCCAGTTAGTGCCAGAAGCCTTTTGGGGCGACAGTCCAGGTTTGCCGGTCCTGTTCGAGTTTCTCGGCCTTTCGTACACATATACAGTATATATATATATATATATATACGTGTGTGTGTGTGTGTACAAATTTAACCATCTATTATTTTACACTCAGATTCAAACATAATGGCCTATGGAGAAAGTTTCCTAGTCCAAAAAAATAAGAAAATATGACAATACCGATATAGTATTATGACAAAGAAAAGTTGCGAAATGCTATTTTCATTCTACTATATATGTTGCTATTAGCATATTGATAAAATTCTTTGATTCTCTTCCGTCCATTTTCTTACGGATTTGAGTGCATATGTTAAAGTTTTAAAAATCATTCTATATTTCGTGAAGTTCTCTGAACTTTTCAAGTGATAACTAAAACATGAACTCTCGTACATATGTTAAAATAGAGGTGGAGAAAAACCACTATCCTTATAGATATTGAGAGAATTGAGACTTACAGTGGACTTACTCCTGACGTAAAGTGCAATCTAATAAGGGTGTGACATAACAACTCAAGTAAAATAATATGGTGCCACTGCTTGTACGTTTGGGTTTGGATAGGCAGTGACTTTAGATAGTTATCCGATATTTGTCTGTACTAGATCTAGTACATAGATTTCCTATGCCACCATTATCATTTAATGGATTCTCAGGCAGAATTATGTTTTGTTCCTCAAATGTATTTTGTTTGCTTAATAAATTGGTATGATAGTATTTTATGTTTGGTATTTTATATAACAGGATAAACACCTTTTTCTCGTTTGTTCTTTCTACTTAAATTATGGTCTGATTTGTTAAGGTATTATGTATTCGTTTCAACATCCCTTTGTATATATAAAAAATATACATTTTCTCTTATCTTTTATCGTGTTCAAGATAAGAATTGTAAGATAGACAGTTTTGCTTACGAATAGAATATCGACATTTTCCATGCATTTTAAAAGATTTAATGCTTTCTTAATACACAAATGAAAAGAAATCTATCTTCTGAGGTCATGTATAAAAGCAAGACTCATTTTAAGAACTTTTAAAAACGCCCCATCTATGAGAAAATTCAGAACTTTGAAAGTTTCCTAAGCGTTCTTTGAATTATTGTTTTCTCTACACAAGCTACTGTGATTTGGCCCTTATCTTTTCCAGTTATCTATGGAGTTGAAAATAACTAAAATGAAACATTTCTGCGTATTTTCCAGGATCTTCTATGCTGTCCTTCCTGCTATGATGTAAAACGTTCAGTGGTACGGAACCAATGTTGCCAGCTTTTGAAAGATGGTCATCGTTACTTTGATTATATTTTGCATTTCTCTTTAAATTAAAGTCTTTGAAACATTAAACCAATTATTCATTTAAAAAACCTGTGCGAAAAATTAATTTTGGTTGTTTTTTGATAATAAATTACCTTTTAGAAGTTTCACTTTCTGTTTCGTTTGTAACTTAACAGGCATATTTGAATTTTGAATTTGAATCTATTTTAAGCTATTTTAAGTTATTTCTGGATAGTTGCTTTATAAGCGATAAGCGATGGGAAGGTAGGAAAACTGGACGACGTTAACTTTTTTTCTTCCGGAGTTCTTAATTACGTATATTATTAAATCTGTCTTAAGCTTTCTTGTGCTAACTCTCAAGTGAAGATATAGGCTAACTGTTACACAGTGGTATCATTTCAGTTTTTGCTAGAGAGGGCAAGATCGTTTAGGAAAGATCTTATATGATACATCGTTTGGCACATTCCTCCTATTACCAAGCGTAATTTTTACTTCAAGCTCTGCATACACGTGATACAGCAGATGAAAAGCTCTAATGGCTTGGCTTCATTTTAACATCTTTAACGAGATCGTCAGTAGAAATTGTCTTAAAACCTCTTTCAGCTCCACAGCCAAATTATCAACGAAGCGAGTCGATCATCGGAAATTGATGACCGAATGCTGTTTCTCAGTTTTTAGAAAAGAAAAAATAATTCATATTATAAGAATAAATAGCCGATTAAAGCAGCCTTCAATACTGTGGACGTCTCATATTAAGTACCAAGCCGTACAACCATTTCCTGTTGTTAAAAGATATCCTTTCCCTTATCCGCCTACTAAAATGGCGCTACTTTTGGGCCAAAAATCTACCTATTCCAGACACTTTTCCAAATAAACTCCATACTAGCTTTGAATGCTTCCGTCCTCCCTCAAATATGGACCCACCTCCACTTCCTAGCAACTATCCCCTCGAACGTTACACCTCCTCAGTTTTCTCTGTCAGCACCAATAGTGAATTCTCACAGCAGATGGCCAACCAACCTTACCTAATTCATAACCAACGCAAAGCTCTTGTAGAGCTACGCAAGAACCATAATGGTTCTACTAGCGGATAAGGGGTACACTACAGTAGATTTAGACAAAACTGACTACCTCCAGGAGGCTTACCATCCCAGCACCTACAAACCCACCGCCACAGACCTAACCTACAACCAACAACAGAAAATTTCCGATTTCATTACCGCTAATGGTCCTCATGCCGGCACATTTGAAATGTCCATAAAATACCTAACTCTGGACAGTCCACGTACCCCGACCTTTTACCTATTACCGAAGATTCACAAACCAGGTAACCCAAGCAGATAAATTGATGCCAGCTATAATTCTCCTACTGAACGTATTTCCGCTCTTATTGACTCCTTCCTTCAACCACATGTTCAAGCGCTGCCTGTCTACATACGCGACACCCACCACCTCCTAGAAATCATCCGTAAATTGCCGCCTCTTCCTTCTGACATATTACTCTGTACCATAGATGTTACTTACATATATACTAACATTCCTCACGCTCATGACTTAGCAGGTTTGGAATTCTTTCCTAACCAGAGACACAAACCTCGTATCCCAACCACAGCTTTCCTTCTTAACCTGGCCAAACTAGTTCTCAATGTAAAACTTCACCTTTGACAGCTTCACCTTCAGGACCGACGCACAGCCATGGGTATGAGAATGACATCTTCTTTTGCTAATCTATTTATGGGCAAGCTCTAATATGTTTCCTACAAACTCAGTCCTTGACCCCACTACTTTGGATACGGTTTTTGGATGATATTATAATATTATGGACTCATTGTGAAAACAGTTTTCAATACATTCCTAACACAACTGAACCAATTCCGTGTTGTCAAGTTCACTTAGTCTATCTCTAACAAAAGAGTCACATTCCTTGATATCGACATCACTTTAGAAAACAACACCCTCACTATTTCCGTTCACATAAAACCTAACAACCAGATGCAGTAGCCACACTACTCAAGTTCTCATCCTTAATACACCAAGAAAGCGATTCCTTTCTCCCTTGCACTCAGAGGACAATGCCTGAATTCCACACCACTGCTACTGAAACTTACAACCAACGCCTCCAGAGACTCTAGTCAACCGTGGCTACCCACCTAACCTTGTAACCAGATTCGTCGTGCATCTTCACACATTCAACACACTCAAACCTCCAACCCACCGCTCCTAACCATTAGGCTCCCAACTCATCAGCTCCCAACCCACCGGGTCTTATCACCCAGTTCCATCCTAAACTAACCAAGGTCAAGTAAATCCTACACTCTCATTTCTACATTCTACCCTGACCCAGACACAAACAAGATCAATATTCTCCATCAAACCTAGATTAATTTTTCATTTCCCTAAACTTAGGAACATCTTGGTCCATACGAATTCTTCCTAGCCACCACCACAAACCGACGCCCATACATGCAAGAGACCCAGATGTAGGACCTGCTTTATTTCCATCACTACTCCCACAGTCACTATCAATACTGCTAATGGCCGGTACACCCTCAATACCAAGGGTACATGTCACACCTCTAATGTTATATACATCGTAACATGCACGTTCTGTAATGCCTTTTATGTGGGGGGAAACAGATTGTGCTGTGCTTTCGTATTAACAACAATCGTCAACAATCAACAAACCGGATGCCCCAGTCTCCTTACACACCGAGTCCTACAACACCAATTTCGATATATCTTTCCTGGTTGCTATAATACACATTTTACCCCCTACGCCGAACACCTAAACGCGCCGTCTGGGGGGAAGGGGACCCCTTTATTCATGTTTTAAGCGCGAAACTAAATCCTGGTCTTAACATTCAATAGCTCTAAACCTCCCGTTTGCTCTGCATTTCAACACTTTTCCTCCATAATTCCATCCCAAACTTACACGTTGAAAAACTGTAAATTTTTCCAAGCTCCGGAAATCCACGCGCTATGCACCAGTCAACTGTTCTCCAAACTTAGTTCCTTATCCGCTACGTGTCACCACTGTCATCTTAGTCTTTTGTTCAGTCCTCACGTTTTCGTCCTTTCGCCTATTAGCAGGAATAGCGTCATATATACCGAAATGTCGCTAAAAACTATGTGAATATAAGAAAAACGTGTGTGAGCTTTTTCTTTGGAACAAATAAGCAATAAGTAAGTTCCTTATTTTTTATCATAAATTTGCCTTAAATTAATCTTCCGGCTTTCTTTTGTGCAATGATATATATACAAAGGAAAGCCGGAAGGGCTTTAAGGTAAATTTAATAAAAGTATAGGATTTACTTACAGTTTTTGGTTCGATACAACACACACACCTACGCAATATATACAGTATTGGTTTTTACGACTTTATTCTCTGCTTGTAGAGGAAAAGAAGAACACACGTAGATTGAACAAAAGATTAAGGCTACATTGGCACCACGTAGCGGAAGACGCATCTAGTTTGGAACAATTGACTGCTGTATAGCGCGTGGAACAATTGACAACTGTACACTGTGTAAGTTCGGGATGGAATTTGGGAGGGAAAGTGTTGAAAATACAGGACAAACGGAAGGTTTAGAATTATTGAAGGTTAAGGCCTGGATTCATTTTCGCACTCAGACCATGAATAAAGACTGGGGTATCCGATTTGTTGACAGTGCAGAAGTGACAATGGTTGTTAATACGAATGTTAAGAGCACAACCTGTCCCCCCACCCTCCCACATAAAAGGTATCACAGAACTCGCGCATATCGCGAAAAACTGTGTATATTTTGTACGTGTGTGTTCAATTATGGAACAAGTAAGCTGCCAGTAAATCCCTTACTTTTATTAAATTTACCTTAAATTGCCCTCCCGGCTTTCCTTTGTGCTAGTTATATATATATATATGCACAACATTTTATAAGGAAACATTTATAAAAGTACAGACACATAATTACACGCATATACATACATTCATTCATACATACATGAACGCAATCATAATTTGAAGACAAAATATACTTAACAAAACATATTATAATATAAATTCAAGTTCAAATAATATAATAGCTGAGCATAGCAAATACGTTTTATTTAAAAATTAAAAACGTGTAACGATTTCGCCAACTAACTAACAACTTGCCTTCATCAGACACACTAAATCCCTAAACAACACAATTTCTAGTGAGACAGCCATCTGGTTCCCGATTGGCCCACCACCAATCAATCCTGTACCGACTACACAAAGTGAATTTTTAATTAACAACAATCACGGATTGTCTTTCACCCCTGCTACATCTACTACATCTAAGCATACTAGTTCCTAGTACATCTAAGCATACAATTTCAAAATAAGCCTTGTCATATAGAATTTATTTTAAAAGTGATATAAGAAAATTAAATAAAAGAAAGATAGAAAAATAATAAATAAATAAAAATAAAAGGAACACTAAACTAAACATAATAAATAAATAAGTAAAAATCTCCGTCTTACAAGAAAAATATAATTTATATTTTAAGACTCCTTAATAGCTTATCACACTATTAATCAATTTTAAGAATCCTGTTCCTGTTCATCGCTTTTTCACCTTCCATTTCTATAAATCTTGATTTTTTCCATTTTCTGACAGTCCTTCTATCTTCTTGTCCCAACACGTTCACTTCACTCCAATCCACTAATGTTCCGTGTCTCTCATATGTTTGTAAATAGTATTTCTGTCTCTCTCCAACCTAACATCGTCTTTATGTGGTTTTATCTGCTCTCTTAACCTCTTTCCCGTTTTCCACACATAACACATTTCACAATCACTGGGCTGGATTCTAAAAATTACTCCTATTCTGTCCATCCTTCCCTTCTCCTCTTCTCTCTTCGCTTTTCTCCATTTCTTTCTTATCACCTCCAGTAACCTCTTGCTTCCTTTTCTGTACGTTAAAAGACCACCCATCTTCTTCAGCATTCTCTTTCTCACTTCTGTTTCTTCTCCTATACTCTCTGTCCCCAACCACAGTTTCTTCTCTTCTTCTCCATTTTCATTTTGTTCAGCTCCTTCTTCTCTTTCTTGTCTCTTGGTCTCTCCTTTCCTTCTGTACTTGAACATCCTCTTATCATATCCATTTCTCCAAGAGAATCGAGGAACGTAAAAACAAACTAAGTATACATATCACACTGTGGAAAGGTGTATACTATATTTTTGTAAAACTAACATTAGTGGCTATCAGTAATGAAGTGAAATAAGTCCAACATTTCGTATTTAATGCTGATGAATTACAGGGTATAGCCAAAAGTGAACTGATTTCCATATGATATGTTTACCTACTAATTAAATACCAGTATTTGTGAGAGATAATTTACGCTTTCACCCAGCAGGAAATCTTAAAGTTTTTAACTTTTTCTTATATCAAACCCACGTGTGAAAAAAGCTTACGATGGAGCAAAATGGTTTGGGCTGGAGTGTAATCTGCTCTTAAGAATGAAGTGCCGCAAGCATTCATTGTTGCAATTATTGCCTCACCCTACCGATAGTTGATGTTTGTAGAGATATATAATCTGCAAAAAGCTTTTTATTTCCTATAAAGGCTTTCTGTATTTTTAAATGGCATGTTCTTAAGGGCGCAAGGAAATCTAGGCATCCCTAAGACCATTCACTGGTACACACCTTGGTTAGCAACGTGGAAGATATTTTCAACAATACTTACAATTGCAACGCTCTTTCAATGTTTGGTTGAAAGTCATGATAGAGCAGTCACTGTAAGGGTCTTTATTAATGCAATCAAAAATGTTATTCAGTTTTCACTTCATTTTCTTTTATAAAATATTAAAATAAAAATGTTCCTGTGTGATTGTTTACAGTATAAACAATCTGATACCGCAAACGCGAGTGCTATACGTGCTACAAACACTACACTGTGAAGAAAAATTTGAAATTTCAACAAAATTTGAAAGCAAGACCGTTACAGCTTTAAGAGATTAGTATAGAACAAGAATCTGGTGTTGGATACACTCACCAGTGAAATCCTGAGAAGTTTCATTGAAAATATTGGAATTCTACCAGGAAATAAAGCAGTACAGCCAAATAAAATTTTTCACAACTGAATTATTTAATTGCGTCGATTTCTATGACATGGACAATGTTGTATAGTTGAAGTTAAATTGATACCTAAACGTACTGAAAACCATTGTGAAATAAGGACACAAGGAAATAAGAAAATCCAGAGGGTGTGAATAGCCAGTTAAATAAAATCGTTGTTTAGGTTATTAAAAATAAAGAAAATATTCAGTGAATATGCCTTGAACAAAATGACGGATAAAATGAATTAAAAGACCATACGGTATGCAGTCCAATTAGTCTGTATCACCTTATTCGGAATACAACATCAAAATATTATTGCATAATTGAGCATTTCGGCGTTATATAGATGACACCTGAAACATAACATATAAAGGAGTTTATTTTCCTTCCCCTAATTTTTGTTTAGAGATTAAATAAAAATGAAAGTAGGAATATTGTTCTGCTACCTAAAAGATCTTACAGAATACCACACTACGTATTTTGCTACACTTCTATGTAACCATGTGTTCAATGTTCATGAACTGGAACAAATTTCAAATGCTTACACCTCAGCAATTACCTGTGTATAACCACAGTTTAAAAACAGTGCGAAAATCTGTAACAGGTCTATCATAAATGTACATATTTCTGAACAAATGAATCTCTCAGCTGTTAGCTTCAATACTTATGTACTTCATGTGTTATTAAGGAGGTTCTACACTCAATAATCCATATATCTATGTCATTTACTTCTTGTTACTACAACGCTGTCCCCGCAATAAGGGAGACTCTTTCGCTTTATCTTCAACCATTGAGTAGATAAGAAATCCGAGATAGAAGGCATAGTGCATCACGGCACAAACTGCCTCGACCAGTCAGATCATATTAATTTCTTTATGTTAGGTATCAATGTAAGGAATACTTATATGCTTCTCAGATCCATTGCCGTTCGAGACTTCTAACACTGAGCTACCAACATTTGTGAATAGCATTCCTTACGCCACTGATGAGCTAGCTAGTATAGAATAAAAGCACTTCATCAGCTGAGGAAAATGTAGACTTATTTCAGTAAAACATGAAATGTGAGAGAATTTTTGAAGAATGGATCCAAACCTATTTTGTGAATTTTGTTGAAGTTTTGAAAGTACACCCTTTATGAGTCACTAACGTATGGCAATGAGTGAAACAGATGAGCCAGAAAGTTGTTATATGTAAGTTTTAATATCATTTTAAGATTTCTTATTAAAGCTTGAGTTATAATACTGAAACTTAAGGGAAACTTGCGCAGCCTCCTTTCTAACACGAAATTTAAATATATTTGTTCCAAAATAACGATATTATTCTATTTCTAAGCAAATTATGGCTGTTTGCTTCTGGGCCATGTTGGAGAGTC
>JAGDQP010007783.1:0-65775 GCA_022664845.1 Lepisma saccharinum | reverse complement strand
TAATGCTGTAATTGCAAAAGGAAAATCTTGTAAGCTTTCTGAAAGATGTTACTTTCTAGCCGTGGTAGCTAAGCTTGATGAGTATTTAAAATGTGCTATGAAGTTGAAACAGTTATCTTATAGCAAATATTAATAGCACAAGAGAGGAAATTTTGGTATGGTGGGGAAGAAATAGAAAATTAGAAGTCCACCTTTTCCATCTTGAGACAATTGGTGGAGTTTCAATATTATTTTTTTTTTTTAAGAAAAAAAAAACAGAGAAAAAGAAAATACTCAGTATATCCACCACGCAACGGTTCCTCTGCCCGTGCTAAATTATACTGGGATCTAGAAATGGGATGTAGCTATAGTAAATAATAAGCGAGAGGATTTGAGAGAAAAGGTTTAAGTCTCAAGTTTCAAATACATATCTACAGCGTGTTCCGACTTACCGGATAGACCACAGGAATACTTCTACAATGCACTAAGTACTGTTTGATGTTGCTATCTCGTAGCTAACCCAAGGACTGTCATTTTGGAGTACCTAGATTTCCCTTTACATCTTGTTTTCCTAATTCTGGGTGCAAAAGCACTCTCTGGAATTCCACTGGTCAGCGCGACACAATGACACGATGGCCCGTGGAATTCAGATACCTTGCTCTTTTTCCTGCGGGCTACCCGGAAAAGTCATTGCTGTAATCGTTACACAATAGCTTAAATAGCAGTTTTATAATATCCTGCTTGTTTATTACATATCTTTTCTGTTTATATAATTTGTCGTTTACAAGCTTTGCAAAATGATAATGTTGATGTTCCATTATATACAATTCTAGTAGAGCAGTTTTATAACTGTCTTTCATAAATGAGTTTCTTGATACTGGGTTCGAGATGCTATGGGAGCCTTACGAGTTTGTGGGGCAGGTGAACCTATGACTATTTTCATAATCAAATAATAAACTTTCCATGCCATAATCCACACAACCACATCGCAAACTCCAGAACTATAATTACGTATTACCAATTAAGAGTAATTATTATTGAAACATAGCATCTTAACAAAAATTGCGTTTGTCTCACTTTTCGAGCAAATAACAAAGAAACAACTGTAGTTTTACTGTATTACTGTTCATTATTATTATTACTTCCATACAGCCATGAGAGGTAACACGCAGGGAACTGTATTAAAATAAACTGTTGAGGTGATAATCGATAACACATTCTGTGAGATATATAATATCGGCATCATATAATAGATACACAATATCGGATCCATAGCATTATGGATTTCGGCGTTTTACAAATTGGAGTCCAATGTGTTAGTGCATGCTGCGGAAATTTTATTTTAATTGCACTTTCCAGGAGGAGTGTACTAGCTAGAAGTCTGTGACAAATTTCTACTTGTCACTTTATATAACTACCAAACAAATTATTACGCTAACATCAGATTTCCCTTACTGAACTTTTGTGTCTTTCGTGTGACGAGACGTAATCGCAATGAAACAGATGAAGTTACGGTGGAAAGACTTTGATAGTTGCTGGACAGGTGTTCAAAAATAAGCAGAATCTACGTACACTGAAAGCCTGATTCAACAGAACCAGATGCACTAAATGATGGTACCTTGAATGACATACCAAACTGTAGGCCATACTGTACTTTGCATCTTTATCTGTATTTACATTGCCATAGTGCGGTTACCGCCCATACAATTCATTTTATCTTATCTTATCTGTATCTACATTATGATAATCAGTGAAAAACAACGCACAGAAAATGGATTTGTGGCATCTTAAAAGGAGCATACGGGTTGCATGTATTGTAACAATGCACATATTTGACTCATGAGCACAACATGAAAGACGAATAATTATTTGAACACACTGATGACTGTATCAATTTAACAATAACATATTTAAATGCTGAATTTTCTTTGCACAAAGATCATGCGTATGATAACACCCGGCCGCAGTCTGAGACCCTAGTTCCAGTTCTGGTCACGGTAGCGATACTTTTTATCTGTGTATTTTTCAAAGAGATGCTATAAATTTGCTCTACAATTTCAAATAACAAAACACTGTTCTATCTTACCTTGTACTTAATTGGTGCGTCAGGATTATCAACTTCAAACTGAGAGAGAAAACCACTGTCTTTGCTCCAAAACAGCCGAATATCTGGTATTTCATATAAGCACATTGCCAGTCGTTCTAGTCCCAAACCAAATGCCCAGCCGATGCTTTGTCCAGCACCACCTGTTTTCAAAATGAAATGGAGACAATTTATTATCAAAAGTGTTCAGTCTACCGGTTATATGTGAAGTCTATTGGTTATACATCTTACCACTAACACGTAACACAAATACCTGTACATAAAATCATTTTCAAAAAGTTTTCACTACCATAATTTCATTTTTACCTTCTAGATTTTCTCCAGTATATTTGGAGCTTGGTCTCAGTTTTCAATTAGAATACAATATTCTTTACATTTGACGCATTACAAACCAAGGATGTGCACTACATTATTAAATCCGATTATTTTACATTAATGAGGCAAGCATCTGCTAGCATGCTGTATTTATAGATAATTTATCTCCTATTTAGTACAACAGCACATATTACCATTTGAAGAGGACTTAAGTCACTTTTCGCCATCCTTTCTCTTTACATACATGCAGAAAAGTCTATTTTTGTTACCTTCTCATATTATTTGCCAGTTTTATCCTCATCTTTTTCGATATTTTATATCTTACTGTCGGTTATTTAAAGATATTACATACAGATTGTGAAACCTCTTTTTAACGGATCTCAGTTTACATAAAGGGCCATTCCACGTGAAGTAACAGAAATTACCAATGAGTGGTTGCTCGCTAATTTTGCTATTCTTCCATAATTTCACTAGAGCTAACCTCACTATTGACCTACTCAACATTGGGATTACTTTTGTCTTATCTCCCGCCGCCCCAGATTTAGTTTCATCACCACGGCGTGCATAACTAAACATTTATAAGGGTTTGGGGAAAAGCTCCTGAGTACAAGTTGAAATTATAAGAAATAGTAGCTTTTTCCTCCAGGAGAATTGTTGTACTGTACGCCTAATAGTTAGACAACCAACATGACAGTACAAATATTCGCGAAAACATGGAATGCCAGGATATTCCTCCATTTGGAGGAAGAAACATTTAGTAGGTGAGAATCCCTTAGAGAACCACGAGAGTTAGACAGAAATCCCATTCTTGTCTTGTTCAAACACATACAGAGAGAGAGAGAGAGAGAGAAAGCATGGAAGAAGACGGGGAAAGAGTGAAAAAATGAGAGGAGAAAATGGAAAGAAAAACGGTGCAAGACATGGAAATAAATGAACACACAGTCTGCGTCTCTCTCTTCCTGCCCCACTCTCTGTCTTGTGTGTTTCTCCCTTTAGGATAAATCTCTTTCAGAAGCAATCGCAAACATCATTTACAGCGCTTAATTCCTTGAAGAAAATATTTTGAAATCCAGACTGGAAATCGAACCCAGAACCTTCAGAATGAGAGTATGACACGCTTACCACTTAGCTACACAGGCATACGCAAGAGTGTTACATTGTCTTCCCCCGCGAGTTGCATTTCTAGTTACCATAGGTTAGCGGAGATTAGGTACGGTCAGGTTCGCACAAACAGATCGAAATGTATTTTGAAAGAAAGAAACGAAAGTATAAAGATACATAACCGAACCTGACCTTACCTAACCTACCCTAACCCATGGTCACTAATTTTATATAGTCTACTACAAATGGACAAAAGTAATTGCTAATAATAAATTTGAACTTAGAAAAATATATTTTTAAGACAAGAAGAAAAAATCTTAACTTCTTTTAAAATAAACTGTACTTTTAAAAACAATCTTGAAAATGCAAGAAAGGAATTATTAATAATAAATTAAAAGTTTTAAAAATATTTTTTAAGAAAAAAAGAAGAATCAATCTCGCCCGCCCGCCAGGGATCGAACCCGGTTTTTTTATTTCGTGAGCCAGCGTCCTACCAATACGCCATGCTAGTCAGCTGACAACTGGTACCCTCGGTGCTGTATTTAAATCCCCAACCGTTTACATCACCAACTTATGCCAAAAGCACTTTGAATGCAGAATTTCTAATAAATTTCTTTTTATTCTTACCAGCTGGGATTGGCGAATAAGCGCGCCGCCAGCAAGTGCGATTTACTTTTTTGAAAGATCGTTCTGAAATCTACGATATATAAATAAACCGCTGAGGGAAGCGAGTTTAATGGTTGATTTACCAACACATTAGTTATGTTCTGTGTAGCTAAGTGGTCAGTGTTTCAAACTCTCATTCTGAAGGTTCTGGGTTCGATTCCCAGTCTGGATTTCAAAATATTTTCTTCAAGGAATTAAGCGCTGTAGATGATGTTTGCGATTGCTCCTGGAAGAGATTTATCCCGTAATGGGCGAAAAAACACAAGACAGAGAGAGGGGCAGGGGAGAGAGATGCAGACTGTGTATTCATAAGCGTTAAAATTTCATTTATGTCCATGTCTTGCGCCATTTTTCTTAACCTCTATCCTTGTTTTCTCCTTTTTTTCGCTCTTTCCCCGTCTTCTTCCATGGTTTTCTCTCTCTCTCTCTCTCTCTCTCTCTCTCTGTGTGTGTGTGTTTGAACAAGACAAGAATGGGATTTCTGTCAACTCTCTCGTAGTTCTCTAAGGGATTCTCACCTACTAAATGATTCTTCCTCCAAATGAAGGAATATCCTGGCATGCCATGTTTTCGCGAATATTTGTACTGTCATGTTGGTTGTCTAACTATTAGGCGTACAATGCAACAATTCTCCTGGAGGAGAAAGCTACTATTTCTTATAATTCCAACCTCCATTTACTTTTGTAAGTAACTGTACATTCTATTACACATAGAAAGTCCTAATTTCTCCTGTTGTAAAGTAGATACAATGACCTATCGCAGAATGTATGTATTATATGGAAAATGAGTCTTTCTTTAGTAGGATTTTGAAGAAATCAAATTGAAGCGACAAGTTAAATCGGTTTTAAACACCCATGAAATATAAAACGATATGAAACCACAGGTTGGCGATTGTGCTACAGAAGTATGAATAGAGATAATTCTGCCTTACTAAAATGAAGCCTTTTAAAAGAGTTAAAAGTCTTTGTTTATATTTTGCTCCAAAACTGGATCATTTATGTAAAAACTGCGTATTTCAAGGACGGTAGACTGCAAAGGATCTGAAATTCTGGCTTTCAACAATTCTAATCGTAGTTGATAAAACCTGTAAATTTCATTTTATGGTTGGTAATGGTGTTCGTGTTACAGGCTGTAAAAAATTGACAATGCGTAAAATGCCCTAACATGGGAAACAGTCCTATGGCAATTTATAACACTTTTTGTAAAGGGCTGGAAACTCAAGATCTTTCAACACTGGGATCACATTACAGAGGTGTTGAACCTCAACCTCATTTGACCTCGACCTCAAACCGCGAGGTCGAGGTCAGAATGAGATCGTGAGTTCGAGGTAGGTCGAAGTGAGATCGCGAGGTCGAGGTTGAGAGAGGTCGAGGTCGAAGTGAGATGTCGAGGTTGAGGTCGAATGAGGTCGAGTTTGAAGTCCGTTGGCGAGGTCGAGGTTGAAGCTTAAAACAGAAACAGAGGGGGCTGGGTTTAGTGGTTATAGTCACTGAACCAGCTGGTAGAGTTATTAGACTGAAAATCCTGTCGATCTCGAGATTTTGTCCATTCTTGAGTGATACGTTTTCAAATGACGTCATTATTTAAATGAAGTCTCAGTACTCATCAATCGACAAGATCTCGAGATCGAGTAATTTGTAAATACTAGTGCGCTATGTTCTAAAAATTTTGATAATGCTCTTAAGAGTTTGAAAAATGAAAAAAGTGGGGGCGAGAGCAAGAAGGGTCCTTATTGATGAAGGTGGAGTGCCAGTCATCCGAGGCTTTGCGGGTTGAATTGAATTTTATTTATGGCTTTAGGCATCTAAAGCTCAGGCGAGATAGGGGAGGAAAAAGGATTCGGGAAGGTGTCGGCCAGGGACTAAGGTAAACATTCCATAAAGGCATTTGCCTGGTGTGAGTGAGGAAGAACTCTGGAAAACATCAGTCAGGATGGTCTGCCGCTGGGATTGAACCCATGTCCTCCCGAATGCTACGCCAACGCTTTACCACTAAGCTATAAGGCCGTGATTCAAATGACGGTCCCTAGGTGGTACTCCAGGAGAAAAAAAAAACGTAAAGTAATTTTATAAATTTATTAATTAAGGAGGTCCCTTAATAGCGAAGCTATGGCTAAAGGGACCTTATAATCCCGCTCATTCTGTCCGTCCATGTACAGAAATCAAATCTCAGGAACTACAAGGGCAGAGAGGTGCGTGGGGTGTCGTTGGAAAGCTTTTATCAAACTGGCTCAGGGAAACAAAAATGAATTGTGACTCAGTCGCCTAGTATGATTAAGGAATCCCTCCGAAAATTTGTACCAAAAAACTGAAGTCACGTCAGTCGGTGACTCAAGTTTGAAAAGGCAAGAAAGCCCATTTTGAGTGTGGTTTTTCCAGGGTTCTTCCTTTAGTCACACAGGCAAATGTCGGGATGGTTCCTAATTTAAGGTCGTACTTTATTTTCTCATTTTCCCAGAAGAGTGCGTGCCAAGTTACATCTTTCCGCCGACTTGTAACGGGGTTAATCATATATGCCCGTTCAAGCCATTATGTAAGTAGAATAAGGAAATAAGTATATTCATACAACCCGTCACTTCACAATAACCAAAGTTTGTCTGATTATTTCATTGATCCAGACACGTGTTTTGATCAACACTTTGTGAAGTGACTTTATTTATTATGGAAATTTTACATTTTCTTTTACTTATATTTCGATAGATAAAATAAATAAAATTAGTTTATGGTCGGTAACAGCACTACGGCTTACGCCCGTCACGATACGAATAATATTTCTATGCAATACATTTTTTCTCGTGTGTTCCATAGTTCATACTTCATAGTATTCAAGCTTAAATCGCCTGGCTAGTGTATACAACTCTAGATACAGTGCATCAATGAACTACAGTTCATTAGAAAATAGATCTAACTATAAACCAGAAGTTTAGCTACTCAAGTCAAATCAAATTCAAAACTAATTTTTTCCACATGAAATTTTGCCTTAAAAGTTTAATTTATCTTTAAAATATGACAGTTAATGACTCTCTCGTGTCGTGACACGAAATTTTCAATTAGACATTGATTCGTGATTCCTCCTCAAATTGTCCTGAGTTTA
This sequence comes from Lepisma saccharinum, assembly GCA_022664845.1. Taxonomy (NCBI): domain Eukaryota; kingdom Metazoa; phylum Arthropoda; class Insecta; order Zygentoma; family Lepismatidae; genus Lepisma; species Lepisma saccharinum. The sequence goes on along the minus strand of JAGDQP010007783.1, from coordinate 58,517 downwards.
AACATTTATTTACTTCTAGGTAAAACTAGATCATATTACTAATTTGATTCACGCCATCGTGGTGCACACAGATTCTTTTCTTCTTTCCCAAAGAATGTAAAGAATTGGCGATACTTCCCTCCGAGTCCCCCCAGTTTGTCTTATATTGCCTCTGGCAAAAAGGATGCTTTTTTTCAGATGAATAGATAATTATTTCAAAACACAAGAATTGTAATGCTACCGAAGGTGGACAGGATGCTAATGCTATCAGCTGCAGAACTTGTGGTGCTCGGAAGTCGTAGCAGCACTGTAAATCTTATGATATCAAGAATATGAAAAATAATTTCTTTGCATATGTACTTTTCTGTATACTATCACTGAAGTGCTGTGTGTTTCATCTTTTTAAATTAAAAGGAAGTGATTTGTGATTCTTAAAAAAGAAGGACTGCGAGAGAAGTGAAACTTGCCTTCGGTTTCATAAACAGCTGTAGCTTAAAAAATCAAGTTTGGACAAACAAAGAAATGCTGTTCAAACTTCATTTCGACTACAAGATTCAACGGAAGAATGTTATCCGCAATAGGGATGTAAAACATTGACCAGCGGGAATGCTTAATTGTTACAGGGAAATCCCACTCACACACCTAAATTCGCACACAGCATATATAATATAAAAATCACTTTTCAAGATACGTAACTTCACTTTAAAATGAACAGCTACGTATTCCGAGATAATTTACTATCCCTAATAGCCCTTGTCTGACTAAAGTACTCATTTTAATTAACAATTTATTTATTTTGAAATAGACCGAATATTTATTTATTTGTTGAATTGAATTTGAATTTAATTTGTAAGGCTTTTAGGAAACTTTGGCTCACGACGGATGGTTGATGATGGAAAGGATTGGTAGAATGAAGTGGGAAGAAACGGGAGCACCCCGAGAAAACCCACCCAGACGGGATTTGTCATCCACAAAGCAGACAAGGCATGAGCCGGGATCAACCGACAACCCCCAGCACCAGAGGTGAGCGCTATACCGTTTAGCCATCTCGCTCGGAACTTATTTGTTCGTTATTCACCTATCTGAAATGTTCCACAGACATGTCTTACACAGCAGGTGTTCATTTCATTGTTCAATTTTGCGAGGTCGGACCTCGCGAGGTTCAACCTCGGCCTCAAACCTTGAGGTTGAGTGAGTTCGAGGTTGAAATTTGATCGCGAGTTCGAGGTTGAGTGAGGTCGAGGTCGAAATGAGATCGCGAATTCGAGGTTGAGCGAGGTCGAGGTCGAAGTCAAATCGCGAGTTCGAGGTTGAGCGAGGTCAAGGTCGAAGTGAGTTCGCGAGGTCGAAGTTCTGTCGCGAGTTCGAGGTTGAGCGAGGTCCAAGTAAGATCGTGAGGTCGAGGTTGGTCGAGGTCGAAGTTCTGTCGCGAGGTCGAGGTCGAAGTGAGTTCGTGAGGTCGAGGTTGAGCGAGGTCGAGGTCGAAGTTCTGTCGCGAGGTCGAGGTCGAAGTGAGATCGCGAGTTTCAGGTTGAGCGAGGTCGAGGTCGAAGTGAGATCGCGAGTTCGAGGTTGAGCGAGGTCGAGGTCGAAGTCATGTCGCGAGTTCGAGGTTGAGCGAGGTCGAGGTCGAAGTGAAATCGTGAGGTCGAGGTTGAGCGAGGTCGTGTCCAAGTGTACACCTATGTCACATTACACTAGCAAGCTGAACGGTACGGGTGCAATCTAGATACGAAATGTGAGAGCAAGAACGTTTAGCTTTGGAGCTTTCTATACCTAAATGCCAAGTTGGGTGGGGATAGGTACAAGGATATCATAGCAAATGAAATATTGAATTTGTAAAATGGTTGGGAGCACTGATAACTGCGGCGCTCGGAGTACCTCTATGACCTGTCCCAGTACATAAATGTCAAATTTGGTGCGGATACGTCCAAAGGTGTGGAAGCAATGTGAAATATTGGATTTTTAAAGGTAGTTCCCAACACTGACAAATCTAGCGCCTGCGCGCCGAAGTACCCTATCCCAGTACCATATGTATGCCACATTTGGTGTACAGCTGTAGACAAATATATGTCTTGAAAGTATATATTTCCCAAATTCGCGAAGATGTCCCTCTTGTGTGTGACATCTACTAACGAAAATTAAAATTGGGATTAATAGTTCGCATTGCGTTACAAAAATATCACTCTCCGAGATAAAACCAGGGAACTACACAACTTTGTAGATTTTTTGCCTTAGATTTTTTTTTTTTTTTTTTTTTTAATATCGCTCTCAATTAGCTACGTATCAGCACAAAATTTTCCCAAAAATGCGTCATGTGATTGTGCATATGTCTGTAAGTCAACAAACTTATAGGATGTTTCAATCCAGTTATTTTTTAAGTAAGAAAAGTCAGTTATAGACATTCGATAAAACTTTTGCCCATAGCTGTACATCAATGCTGATTCAATTTGAAAAATTTAATTTTTAAATAGGATAACAACACTGACAATTTCGATGACCCGGAATATATCTACGAACTGCCCCAGTACCTAAGGAACACGTATGTAAAATTGTGTAGATGGGTTTATTCTCATTATCACAGGCAGCTGGGACAAGCAGTCTTACACAGCTGTTGACAAGCATGAAGCGACATCTTTGTCCGTACAAATCCTTCCTCCATGCCACCCCCAACCGGCGCTCACAAATGCCAGAGTTCCAAATGTATGATCTGCTTCACTTCATAACTTCTCCCACGGTCACTGTCAATACATCCCAATAGTACATGCCATACATCTAACGTAATATACATCCTAACCTGCAAATTCTATGATTCTTTTTACGCGGGGGAAACAGGTGAAGCCTTGAAGGTCTGAGCCAGAGAGCTTAAAGGTCTTAAATAAATTCAAATTCAAATGGAGTTTGAATATTCGTCTTAATAACCATCGTCACTTTTGCCTGATGTTCCAGTCTCCGTACACGCCCAGTCACACAACTCCAATTTTGATCTTTTTTTTTTCTTGTTGCTACAACACACATTCTATATATATTATATATACAACCAATACCTCAACCTGCCGCCTGTGGGAGATCGTTTTTATTCATGGATTGAACGCAAAAATAAAACTTGGCCTAAACCTTCAATTAACCCTAAATCCTCCATCTTTCTTGGCTCCCTCTCCTTCACATACATTTACACAGCATTTTCAATGCATATCAGTACACGATCTCGCCCTAAAATTACGTTAGTCAACTGTTGCAAGAATGATGCATCGTTCACTGTGTGGCGCCTTTATCGCCTTAATCTTTTGTCTGTGTACATATGCTTTTCTTCTGTTTCTCCACACCTGAGAATGATCTTAATGTTCGAAATTAGTGAGTGTTATTATGCTTGTGTGTGTCCTTATACTGTATGTGATTCTACATCAACGAATATCATGTAGACAAAAGCGATGTTAGGGTTGTAAAAGATGCAAAGAAGGAAACAAAGAGAAGTTCGATCAAGATACGTAATTTCTTACAATACAGATAACGTGAACGAAAATGAAGGTAACGGTTTTGAAACTATGATCTGGCTATAATTCTGTGGAAACATGTATTCAAAGATGATTGCCTGACGCAAGTGAACGTCGTATTTGGGTACCAAAATGAAGTATTAAGAAGTGTGTACGTTAAAAAGATATCGTGCTGTGAATAAGTGATTAATATTTTGTTAGTACCGGTATGTTATATTTATACATTTCAGTTGGTTATGCAAATTTATGTTTGCAAGCGCAGAAAATCTCCTAGGCTCCAGAGATTTTAGATCAGTTCATAAAAGGTGTTCCGCGAACGATGTTTATCGCCTAGAGATAATAAAACTTATAAGTATGGATATTATTCGGAAACCTTCACAACATTAAAACTAGAATCGTACAATTCCAGTTGTTCTCATCTTGGAGCCCACTTAGAAGTATAGAATTGGACTTTAATTTTGACGGCCCTCTTGCATCTTTGGATCAAACCGTGATAGGACAGAGAAAAGAAAGAAAGAAGTCTGCAAATCTGACGGTACCATCCTGGCATTAGTCTGGCGTGACAACGGAAATCTCAGGAAAATTTATGTCAGAATGTCCGTCGCTGAGATCAATTCCAGGACCTTCCGATTGCAAAGTATGGTCGCTTGGTAAGATGGCATCTTTCCTTTCAACCATTACTCAGTACAAGTGACACTACAGTGAAACTTCATAAATGCTGCACTCACACAATGTGCTTACCAGAAAACAAATACGCTAGTGTTTAGAAACTCCTATATTAATATATCAATTAAAGTAAATGTCAAACAAACAAGTAGAGGTATACATTTTACATACATCATATCCCTATCTCGAATATCCATATATAGATAGAGAGTAACAATATCTACAATTATTTCAACAATAAAGAGTAACTACAAAAGTAGTGATCATATACCAATCTATCCTACCGAGCTTTATCAGGTGTTAAGCGGCACAGGTAAAAACTTAAAAACAAAATTAAAGTCATCAAAGGTCGAAATCAGTGGAAGATCGAAGAAGTATCTCCCGTACTTAGGATGTTCAATTTAGTTTCCTAACATTACTTTTTTGGGGGGGGAGGGGAACTTTGAGAAGGTTGTTGAAAATATATATATACGAACTATTAAAACCTCAAATGCTGATAGAAGATAAGATGAGAACAAATACCACGCAGACTTACAGTCTTCTAATATCTTTTGCTCCATAATTCCACATCCAAGAATTTCCACCCACTTATCGTTGAAAAATACTTCTAATTCCCACGACGGATGAGTGAATGGGAAGTAGGCATCAATCCACCGAATCTTCTTATCTATGTTAAAAAGATAGTTTCATTAAAAATGAGAGAAAATAAAGAATATTTTATCGATAATTATTTACTGTACCGATTGTTATTTGTGGAATTACTATAACATGCCCACAAATATCCTAACATACCAATAGAGGAATTAATGCCGAGTAGTTCTATCAACAATAGCCAACGTTCAATTAGACCAATACTCTTTATGGAAAGTATCTAAAGTCGATCCCATTATCTTAATATTCCTTAAAGCTACCTTCAGAACTTCAGTAATTTATTACAACACATCAATGTAAATAATTCTTAACACATCTCCATAATAATGTACATATCACATATGTATAGAACATATCCATATCACATATGCATATTACTATTGCAGAGATTAGCATTCATCTCAATAACCAACCATTCTTATTATATCCCTTTCATATCCGACGTTTTAACATAGACCAATGATGTCTGTCCACGCATTTTCGTGTAATGATTGTCCGTGGTTCCTTGAATTTACATAAGCCAGTTCGTCTATAAAAATAGCTAGTTTTTACACTTGTCAACTATCACCTAACACATCTGAGCTGAAAATCACCCGCTTTTAGATTACCTCTTTCCCTGAATGATAGTATTTCACTAGTAAACCTAAAATCGCACAGCATTACATCCATTATAAACATATATTTTTCAAGTCCAGAAACTCTTACCGTTTTAGTGTGACCCAAAATTAACAAAAATTAAAGTCTACGCTCCCACTTCCAAATTCTCGAATTTGGTCTTGACAACAGCGCAGTATTTACTACGAAGGCGAGAATAGTTTTTCATCACCCAACTAACTTGAGAAATATTTTAGTTCGCACCTCCACGCATACAAGAAATCTAAATGCAGAATCTGATCCATCCTTTATTAGGACCCAAACTATTTTCATCAATACTGCTGACGGTAACTTCAGTGCACATCCCAGAGGAACTTCTCACACTTGTAACGTATATATTGCCTAACCTACACAATCTGTCTTGCATGCTATGTGTGAGAACCAGGCGAATTCCTAATCCTCATAATGAATAATCACCATGAAGAACACGATAAATATTTCGTTCCTCGAACATTTTCGATCAATATTTGCATGAAGATAAACAAAAATATCTCTTGATGTTAATAAAATGAACATTTTGAAAAGAAGAAACGCGGAAGAAAGCTCACGTTATTTCGGATTCAAAATTGTTGTTTTCATAGCAAGTGCATTGTTAAGAATGAAGAAAGCTTACGAGCATTGTGCAGTTTGTCGTAGTAAAGCGTACAGACTTTAAGCAACATTGCAAAAATATCAAATGTATTGCAAGAAAAATACTTAATGGTGGAAACATTATATGCGCATACTAAATAACAATAGTTTGTGAGCACTTACCTTTTCCAAACAATACCTGCGCAACACCTTCGAGACATTGCTTCATGTCCCATTCCATAACCTTAACAGTCTCTCTTGTGTGCTTTTCCTGTTTATCGGGAGCCCGCTCGCCTTTTTCGAATAAACTTACAGTACTCAAATCCATTACATTGTTAAAAACCTGAAGATAGAAAAATAAATAAATAAATAAAATAAACTGCAATTGATGCTGTGTAAATTACTTAAAATCTTTATACTGAACATGAAAAAGGCCTAAAAATATTAACTTACTTTTGTCAAAGTAGGTCAAAAGTAAATAATACAAACTGAAAATTTCTTAAACATGACATTTATTTATTTATTTAAATCGTTGAAATTCTTTATAAAAATTAGTATTTAGGGAACAAATGTGTTCAAGCTAATATGATATTTTCTAACAACTGAATCATACCTTGGTATTGACTTGGATATTATAAATTATATTTTGTGTATACCTACTGCCATAGTCAAATTACATGCAATGACTAAACTTAAGTATAGTTTACAAATGTAGCGTTAAAAAACGCACAGATATTCAGAGTGGCGAGAGAAGCCCTAAAATTTGGAGGATACGTAAAAGAAAATAATTAGTTAAACAATTCTTTCTGTTAAGGAAGATTTTGCGAAAAGTTTGAACAATTCTGTTAATTTCAGAAGCGCTCAAATAAACACAAGAACAGATGATCTATTATTGTTTCCGGTGACGGTATACTGGGCGGAGAAGTGCGAATTGTGCTTTACACAATGAATCTGGAGTTCTGGAATATTGTGATTTAATACTTATATAGAGCTACACAAAAAAAAAGGTAACAGGAAAAGTAAAATAACCCTAAAACGTACTCCCTCGATTTAGCTCCATGTTGAAATATACACAAGCAGAGATTACGGATAATTAAAACACAATAATAATAACTTTATAATGCACATAACTATTTAACAAAGCATCACCACGCTACTGTTCATCAAGTATTTTTAATTCCTACCTTTATTTGCCATTGTATTCAATTATGTTAGCAATATTTGACCCCAAATGAGACAAGGGACTTATCATGTGAGAACAACTTCTCGAGTAGACAGCTGTAAAGAAGCTTTTACGATTTTTTTTTTTTCATTCTAACCACAAACTGTAAAGCGAATAATCCCGAAAAAAATTTACTGTGAAGAGTTACGGGCTCTCGAAATAGTTGCTAAGGTCATCTACTGGCATCAAATATAAGAATGAATGTTCTTTTCAATAATCAATTTCTCAGAGACTACTTTACAGATTTGCATGAAATATATTTGTCTCATGTTATATTTTATCGTGTGTAAAAATCATTACTTCTGATTGGCTACTTTCTCAATAAATTAATTGCAATGTTGCCAAATTTCCGGGTTTTTTTATAGTTTCTAGCTCGGGTCCTATTAGTCATACTGAGATGCGGTTTTTTGCATATGATACATATTACCGAGTTCTATAAGAACCTTATTTTAGTTTTTACCTGAAGTAAGTAGGTTTGGCCCTGCGGGTGGCTCTGAATTGTTGAAAAACTGCCACAGAGCCGTTTCTGGACGCCATTTTCTCAAAAACCCTACTTTTTTAAAATTCTGAAATTTTTGGAGTAGAACACCTGAATTTTAATGCCCTTTTTTTCGTTTTTTCGGCCCGGCCCTACATATGCTGTTATTTTGCCCCTAAAAATGTGTAACAATCTTGTATTTTTTGTGTATTTATACAATTAGCTTTTGTCATTTACGATTTAATTCCTTATCGTTAATTAACATGTGAATGTTTTAGTGATTTTTGTTAGTGAATTGAAAAGTTAAATACATCCTATATACGGTTTTTAATTTCCGTACCAGGACATTAATTCGGCTTCTATTGCACATAGAGCTTTGAAACAAAAATTACATACCAAAGTGCATGTGCGTAATCACATGATAATGTTGCTGAAAGCAGTAGTAGCGTCCCGAGAATACCTCTATGGGTGGGCAACTTCAAAATTTTAAATAGAAATCGGGGTTGCTTTTGCTCCTTTTGCAATAAGCGCTAAATTTTTAAGAACTTTTAGAGGAAACACTTTTTGATATCTTGTACCGTTTGACAGTTACAAGAGCTAATTTGATAGGTACACTTAATCTACTAAATTAGCTCTTGTAACTGCCAAACGGTACAGGATATCAAAGTGTTTTCTCTAAAAGTTGTTCAAAATTTAGCGCTCATTGCAAAAGGAACAAAATCAACCCCGGTTTCTATTTAAAATTTTGAAGTTGCCCAACCGTAGAGGTATTCCTGGGACGTCACTGCTTTCAGCAACATCACCATATGCCGCATATGCGCTTTGGTATGTACATTTTTTTGTTTCAAAGCTTTATGTGCAATAGGATCCGAATTAAAGTTCTGGTACGGAAACTGAGAACCACCCTGTATATAGGATGTATTTAACTTTTCAATTCACTAACAAAAATCACTCAAACAATCACATGTTAACTATTGACAAGGAAAATTAAACAGACTAAATCATTAAGGATAATAAATGATTATTGTCCTTAAAGGAATTAAGGAGAATAAATGATTATTGTCCTTAAAGGAATTAAGGACAATAAATGACAAAATACACAAAAAATACAAGATCATTACACATTTTTAGGGGCAAAAAACAGCATATCTAGGGCCGAGCAGAAGAAACGAAAAAAAGGGCATAAAAATTCAGGTGTTTCTGCTTCTACTCCAAAAATTTCAGAATTTTAAAAAGTAGGGTTTTTGAGAAAATGGCGTCCAAAAACGGCTTTGTGGCAGTTTTTCAATAATTCAGAGCCCCGCAGGGCCAAACCTACTCACTTTAGGTAAAAACTAAAATAAGGTTCTTATAGAACTCGGTAATATCTATCATATGCAAAAAACCGCAATTCAACATGACAAATAGGACCCGAGCTAAAAATTATCAAAAATCGGAAATTTGGCAACACTGCAAGTTATCGAGATAGTAGCCAATCAGAAGTAATGCATTTTACACACGATAAAATATAACATGAGACAAATATATTTTATGCAAATCCGTAAAGCAGTCTCTGAAAAATTGATTTTTGAAAAGAACATTCATTTTTATATTTGATGCCTGTATATGACCTTCACAACTATTTTGAGAGCGTGTAACTCTTCACAGATTTTTTTTCGGCAAAACAAAGAAATACGGGTCTCTTTATTTTGCATATACTTTTAGGAAATAATGACAAAACAAACATCTGCGACCATGATATAGATCCGCCTGGATGAACTGAAATGGAAGTAGCTATATATATATATAAAGATGGTAAAATGTTATATACACAGGGTGATTCACGAAATCCGTAACAGGGCCATAACTCAGCTCTTATTGCACAGAAATATTTGAAACAAATATGTTCATACCAAAGTGCATGTGTGGAATCACATGGCGAAATCAGGGGCTTCTCGGGAATACCTCTACGGGGAGGGGATGCAACCTTAAAATTTTAAATAGAAACAATGGTTGATTTTGCTTTCTTTGAAACAAACATGAAATTTTGAACAACTTTCAGAGGAAATGTTTTTAGAAGTCTTCAGTTACAAGAGCTACTTTGTAAGTTAACTGTTGACCTACCAATTAACTCTTCTAATTGCCAAACGTCACGAGATACTAAACAATGTTTCAACTGAAAGTTGTTCAAAATTTCACGTTTGTTTCAAAGAAAGCAAAATGAACCATTGTTCCTATAAAGGTAAGCAAGAAAGTTCTGCGCTTTTTCACCCACCACCTACGACCATCGATATATTACCTAAGACGTACCTGGAAGATCAAAAATAGTCCCCAGCAGCATCGACGACCTTCTGCCAACGTTCTGGAAGGCCATGGATTCCATCGCGGTAGAACTTGGTGGGCCGTGAAGCGAAGAAGGTATCAAGTGCATTTTGCACCTCCACTACGGATTTGAGCTGGCGTCCTCTAAGGTGATTGTCAAAGGAATGGAACAGGTGAAAATCGGATGGTGCAATGTCCGGGGAGTATGACGGATGCAATAGTGTTTACCATCCAAGGCGTAGAATGGTGTCCCGGGTCATCCTAGCCACGTCAGGCTTAGCGTTGTCCTGTAACAGGAGGACCCCTTTGTGATTCAGAAGTGCTGGCTCCAGAGTTTTGAGTTTTTCTTGAACACGGCTCAACTGCTGACAGTACACAGTTGCATTGATGCTCTGACCAGCTGGTAGCAGTTCCCGATGCACGATGCCGCGAGCAGTCCACCAAACACACAGGAGGACCTTCTTCTGGTGCAGTGCTGGTTTCGGCTGTTTTGGAACCGGTTCATGGGATGCTAACCAATGATGACCGCGCCGTGGAGCTTCATACAGGACCCACTTCTCATCACATGTCAACACCCTGTCCAGAAATGGCTCCTTCCTCAGACGAGATAGCAAAGAAACATAGGTGTCTGCTCGCGTTGCCTTCTGGCCCGGAGTCAAATCATGTGGGACCCATCGACCCAACTTGTAGTGCTTTCCAGGTTGATGGAGGTGCTGCCGAATGGTTTCTCAACTCACACTGAATTGTAGTCCCAGTTCCTCACATGTCTGGCCACTGTTCGCCTCAATTGCTGCCTGAAGATCTTCATTTGGTACCTGTGTTGGTCTTCCTGCACGTGGTGCGTCTTCGAGTGTTTCGTCACCGTCCTTAAACTTGGTAAACTACCGCTGCACTGTCCGCGTAGTCACGACACCCTCACCAAAGGCCTGGAATATCTTCCGCCCCGCTGCAGCTGCGTTTGACCCCAGTTTGAACTCGTACAGCATACACGCCCTTATGACGCTCTGTGGAGGTCCCATTTTCACTCTGTCCTTCCGCACGTTCACGGTGTAACTGAACTGCCACAACCAGGTAGTATGTTGGCTATACCCACACCAACAACTGACCATCGCCTGATCTCCATTCGCATTCAACTCACGGTGTAAGGGCCAATTGCACACAGGCCTCCACAAAAAGCGACAAAACTTTCTTGGTGCCCTTATATTTAAATTTTTTATGTTGCCCTCCGTAACAGTATTTCCTGGATGCCCCTGTTTTTGAAAGTTTCACCCTTTGATTCCACATATCTCACGTAGTATTTCAAGTTGTCTTTTTGAGTTACAGCATCCAAACGTCCCGAAAACCCTCTACATAATGTTAATTTCAACCACTAATTAGGTCTTCTAGCTGCCAAACGGTATGAGCTATTGAAAGGTGTTTTCTCTAAAAATTATTCAAAATTTAGCAACTGTTTCAATGGGAGCAAAATCAACCCCTGTTGACATTTAAAAGTTTGAAGTTGCCCCCGTAGAGGTATTCTTGAAACGCCACTGAATTCAGAATCATCACCACGTGACTCTGCATATGCACTTTGGTTGGAACATTTTGTGTTTCAAAGATTTCTGTATACTAGGAGCTGAGTTATGGTCCTGTTACGGATTTCGTAAACCACCCTGTATTGTTCATTTCCAACACACTTTTTCAAGAAAACGCCCCAGAGGAAGTGAGCATGGAAGGCCCACATGGGACTAAAACCGAAATAGGCTACGTTTTATCGAATAACGCGGAAATTCTGCAAGACGTGTCCGTTCTGAACAGTTTCAAAATCTCGAGTGATCATAGGATGGTAACATGTAAGCTGAAACTAAATACTAGACTTCAGAGGAAGAAACTGATAAGAGGAAACCCGCCTCATTTAGATCTGGAAAATCTAGGGAAACAGAGACCAGGGTGTCTACAAATTTCCCTGACTTTCCAGGTTTTCCAGTAGCATTTTCAGAAATTTCCAGTACCCATACGAAAATAAATAAATAAAAGCACCATTTAAGACTAAATTTTCTGTAGTTTTCTATCTAAATAGTAGAGTGATAAACTGCTGTTAGCGCTTGGTAGAGTAGTTCATATTATAACTGTCGGAAAACTATTGTATGTAATTATCGGAGCTTTTAGAGATTCAGTTACATACTCTCTTCGCGAAGAAGTAGTACAAATATGATTAAATGTTAGTCTACGTGTAGTTATGTTATGTTAGTCTACGCAATGGGCTTCCACAACAGATTTTCTACCTTTCTGCCATCAAACTTACTGTTTGTTTAGACTTGAACTCCGCCGTTGCAAGTAGTACAAATTTTATATTTCATTCAACACTAATGTAACTTCTCCTGAAGATCTAGTTTTCTGTTAATGTCTCGTACATCTTTTGTAGACTCTTCTATAAGCTTGGCCTTTTTCTGCTGAAGATTCTTTATGTCAGTAACCACACGCTTGCGCTCGGTTTCTTTTTGTTCCGTTTCCTTTAACTCTTCTTTCTTCTTGGATAGGGCTGTTCCCTACACTGATCGTGCATTTCTGGCTGCATGAATCATGCTTTTTGTAGCAACAACTTTTTCCACCCATCCAGTATACACAACACTGTCATACAGTAGCCTCTGTGCCACAAGACACTGTTCACGGAGATTCTCTATTAAGCATTCTTTATTCACGGAGAAACCACGCTCCACAGATAGCATTAATAGTTTCTTCAGAAATGCCACAAACGTATCATTTACATCTCCTTGCACCAAAGGTGCCACATGGAAGAACCAGAAATTATCAAGTCTTTTCCTGCCTTTCCCATCCAAAGAACCTATTGCTGTTCTCACTGCAATCTTTGAACACACAGCTATGCACTGTCTCTTTATGGCATCACATACTGGACCACTGAAATGATTTGCTTTGAAAAGCTCATCTAATATAACGTTCAGCTGTTCTTTGCCAGTGACATCACTGTTAAGTACCGATTCTGGGGAAATGCAAGTCGAACCAAAAGTTACGTTGTACTTCAAGGGACATTTACTAAGCACTTTCTGGATGAAAGAAATAAGAATCTTTCTACAATCAATTCGGAATTGAAGCATTTGACGGTTATTTATTTGCTTTGTTCTTCTCAAAGCAGCTCGTGTACTGAATCCTAAATCAATGTTCTCTGCACTTAAGAGTACATCACCATTTTTAGATAAGTCTATCTTGCACAGATCTCTTGCCGAGCTACACTTCTCAAGGGCAGAGTTCTTCACAAACCTTCCTATGATGGATCTGACTAAGGCAGATAATGCCTTGTACAAACATGGCACCAATGGTTCATTGGACTGGAATCTTGTCAAAAATAGTTCACAGTCTGCAGCCACAGTTTGAAAAAAAGCTAACTTTGCCTCTAACAGAGGATCCTCAAGCCCCTGGGAAATGTGTTTAAAGCTCCTGCAGTTTGCTGGAAGCTTCTTCTCCTGTACCACCTTCACATACTTTCTCAAATAAGGTAGTAACACAATAGCACGATGAGCGACATCAACATTACACAACCATCTCAAAGGGCAGAACTTTTTTGGGAACATAGTAAATCCAGTACATTTTGTAAAGTCAGCTCTTCTTGCAGGTACATTTTTGAATAAGTTATATAAATCACGAAGAAATGTCACAAGATCAAAGTCACTCTTCTGAAAAGATGTCTTCAAGGCCCCATGTAATGCAAATCACAACTTCCCAGTTCCTGGATTTTCTTACCATCAGGGCTGTCACTTCCTAGATCTTTCCTTAGGTCTGCTAACAGCTTCCAATTTACTGTCGGTCCATCCATTGAAACTTGTATAATTTTTCTTAAATTCAAGGTGCATGTAGATGAAGAATTATTTATTGCAGTCAATAAATCAGATGTTGTGGTATGGCCCAGAAAAGCTGAATCCAAGTACCTTGTAGACACTTCACTTTTTTCTTCATTCCAGTAACGTATAAGAATATCTAACTGTTCCTTCTGTGAAACTTTGTTCAAAGACTCATCAAATAACAAAACAAAGTCACTTTCTTTAGTAACTCTGCTTTGAAAACAGGCGCCAATCCAAAGGTAATGGTGTAACCTACTTTATCTTTTTGAAGTTTCATCTGTTTAGCGACATCACTGTCAGGAAACATAATGGGAAATAAATTAACAGCGTTAGCTGCACTTCTGTTTGACTGATGATTAACCACAGTGTGGATGCACCACAGTATTTCTGCACTTGTAACACTGTCTTTCTCCAAAAATGTTTTCATCCTTGACTGTGACGAAGATCCACTGGATTCACTTACAGAGTGTGTAACAGATGCTGCTTGCGCTGCCAATTCATTTTCAAGAACACAACTGCTGCTTTCAGTTATTGCAGATGTTTGCACGTTTACAGCTGGTACACAATGCGGTTTAGTTTCGTTCCCCTGAACCTTTCGCAAAACGACTGATGTCCATACTCTGCAGTTTAGCATCAAACAGCTTTCCTTCTTTCCTTTAGTGTGACTTAAAACAGCCTGTTTACCCATGTTACTTAATCCAACTTTTGTCTTACACATAGTGCAGAAGAATAAATTAACGTCATTTTTCACTGCTTTTAGCCATTCAGAAAATTCAGAATTACTGAAGACTGTCCGTTTTGCCATATTGGAATGAATGCCTTTGAATCACAATCCTTTCAAAATCTGAAAATATAAATTTTGTACAATTACATGTAAAGGTTGTAACAAATTATTTCAAAAATTTTAGTTTGTATTAAAATAGTTGGTTTCACACAGATATTTAAATCTGCATTGGGCATTGCAGGTTAGATTTACTTAGGTCAGCAGAAGGAAACCGTGAAGGTTGAAGTATAAACCGAATTTAAAATCGGTGCAACATATGCGAAATTTTTAAATGCATTGTTTCTAACTTTGTAATTTTCAACAAGAAAAGAAAATTAAAATTTTAAATTGTTTATAAAATTTCCAGAAATATTAAGAATTTCCCTGACTTTTCCAGAAAAATGAAATTCCCTGACTATTCCAGGTTTACCAGACTTGTAGACACCATGACAGACAGACATTCGAGATAAAACTAACCAAAAGATTCAGCACCTTGGAAAAGTTAGAAGATAAAGAAGACATCAATAGTAGAAATAAAATACTGACTGAAATAATAAGACAGCCATGGAAATAGCAGACATAAAAAAAAAATCTCAGAAGAAACTAAACTCTTGATGAAGAAAAGAAGGGAAATGAAAGAACTGAAAAATTACATAAAGAGGATTGAGTACATAGAATTAAATAAAACCGTAAGGAAGAAAATAAGAGAGGACGAACCAAAATACAAAGAAAATCTTGTTGGAAATACAATCGAGGAAAACAATAGCTTGAAGAAATCCAAACAGCAGCTCATGATAGGGAAAAAGCAAATAATTGCAGTTAAGAGACCAGACGCGACCGTAACACGAAATAAAGAAAAAATTATAAAAAATATTTGAAAAATTCTACAGAGAATTGTGCTACTCCGAAGAAGAACTAGGAAATAAAGATTTAGAAGAAAATGATGTAGATGTCCCAAACGTAATGAAAGAAGTGGATAAAGTACTTCGAGGGATGAAGAACGGAAAATCGCCAGAAGAAGATGGCCTTACAGCAGATATATTTAAATGGGGAGTTGAAAAGATCAAAGAGGAGCTTGCCAAATTATTCTCAATTGCGTGAGGAAGAGAGAAATACCGTCAACTTGGAATAATGTTGTTATAATTTTGTTGTTCAAGAAAGGGGATTAAGGACGCGTCGAAAACTACAGACCAATTAGTTTACTCTCAGTTCTATACAAAATGTTCACCAGTTATTTTGAATCGTATTGAACGAGACTTAGACTTTAACCAGGGAAGGGAACAAGCCGGATTTCGTCGTGGATTTAGCACAATGGACCACATACAAACATTGAATGAAGTTATGGAAAGAACAAATGAATATGAACTTACACTATGTCTGGGATTCATAGATTTAGAAAAAGCTTTCGATTCGGTCTCCTTGGCAGCAGTACTTAAATCACTTGAACATCAAGGCATCGAAAGTGCATACATCAAGTTACTGCAAAACATTTACTCGACGGCCACATCTGTCATTAGACATCAAGAAAGTGAAAAATTTAAAGTTGGAAAAGGGGTAAGGAAAGGAGATTCGATTTCTCCAAAACTGTTTTCTGCGGTCCTGGAGAGATTGTTCCAAAATTCAAACTAGGATGAAGTTGGAATAAAGATCAATGGCGAATATCTTCATCAACTACGGTTCGCTGATGACATAGTCCTGAAGATTAGTGGAGAGACAATAGTCATAGTTGATGAATATGTTTACCTAGGTCAGCTCAAAACATCGAAAGCCAAGTTAACTGATGCAAGAAACAGAAGATGTAAAATTGCGTGGAGTTCGTTTGGAAGACTACATTTTATTTTCAAAAGCCAACTAACAATGTGTATCAAGCGTAAAGTTTATAATCAATGTGTCTTACCTGTAATGATGTCCGGCTGTGAAACTTGGACATTGAATGCGAAAACGACTCAGAGTTTAAGAGTCACACAAAGAGCAATAAAGAAATGCATGTTTCTTTTTAATGCTGTTTTATTGAGAAACTAATACTACAAAACTAACTCTGTGGTTAAAAATAAACCATAAACATCAAAAACTATAAACTGTTAACAAGAATATTTTACAAATAAACTATTCAACAATTCATAACAAGTCCTTAAAGGATGATATTAGCAAAACATGCCTCATGTCAAAGGGACGGTGCCCAGAACTGTAACTGAGTGCGTATATAAACTTTATATTCATCTACAGTCAAGGGCGCGTATCAGGGAGGGAAGGGGGGGGGGGGGTTCCCCCATGCTAGATAAAAACAAAAGTAAAATGTTTATATGTTCTTCCTATATTTTATTTATTTATTGTCAACACAACAAGCATTACAGCTTAATTCGAGTGTCGATATTTAAAATGCTCATTTACAGACGTTCTAAAATGCTCATTTACAGACTTACAATATTTCTAAATGCTTTGGAAAACGAAGGCATGTCACATGTATCCAATTCGACGATGGAAATTCTACACATTTCATTATAGGTAGTACATATTCTCCAGATTGGTGCCTTGTGTCATTATATTGTCCTTGCCTTTTCACAGTGGAAGAGACCAGGGTTGTATACGCGAGTTTTCAATGATCGGACACGAAACTGTAACAATGATATTAAGTCTGTGCAGTTTACGCCATTTTGAACTATGTTCCTAAGAAATAACAGATCAAAAATGCTACGTCTTTGCAATAAGGAACATAATCATAGTACATTTTCTCTAATGTAAAAACGTTTTAAAACTTTCTTCCCATCCTTATTACAGTTTAAAAGCTTCATTTGTAGTATTTGTTATGTGACTGTTAAACGTTAATTTCATATCAATCGTGACACCAAGATCTTCAACTACGTCGGGTCTACTTACCAAACCATAATAGATTTAAATCTGAACTTTGTAAATTCCTTAAGAACAAATGTTACTATTGTGTAGAGGATTTCTTAAATGATATGTAGAAATTGTATTTACTCTGTCACGACGCATGTTATACTTACTTGAGGCACAGCCTCAGCACTGTAAGTCTATGCAGAAGAAATAAATTATGAATTATTATTATTATGAATTTAATAATTAAACCGATAAATAGTTTTATTTCTACTGAATGATAAAACTTCATATTGACTAAAAGTTGATTGATAGCTCACCAGTTGTCTAAACTGTGCTGTAGTCTTACGGTTTCTTCCATGGAATTAATTTTAGTATATATTTGAAGTCATCCGCAAATAGCATTTTTTTCCGTATCTGGTATGAATTCCGGTAGGTCATTAATGAACAAGAGGAATAACAAAGGCCCAAGATTCGAGCCTGGCGAGACTCTTGACAGTGCTGTATATTCATCAGATTTGTATTCCTTAAATAGAACAGACTGTCTGCAATTAGTTAGATACGAGAACATGAACCTAATCAAGGATGGAGAGAAATAATAGGGATTTAATTTACCTAGTACTACATTGTGATTAACTCTATCAAACGTCTTTTCAAAGTCAATATAAATCACATCGACTTGCTTACCTTCGTCCAACGAGTTTTCAATAAAATCTGTAACAATTGCAAGATTCGTTACCATGATTTTTTGTGAAACAAAGCCTTGTTGTTTAGCTGAGATAATTGGCTTCACATGATTAATAATTCGTTGATATACAATCTGTTCAGAGACTTCTGCAAAGACTGGTACGCTTGCTATAGGCCTGTGGTTGGTAATTTCTCGCCTGTAGTTTGTTTTAGGTATAGGACAAACTAAAGCAGATTTCCATTTGGTAGGGAAAATATATGTTTTTACAGTCAAGTTGAACGCAATCAATACGGAATATTCAATACATCCTTACCTTGCCATCAGATCTAACTGTCGTTTTGGATTCTTATATAGACTCTTCTATTTCTTTCAAATGTATTCCAATTTCTTCGTAATCCCTAGAATTATCAAAATTGCTGAATGACTGAGAAGAGGATACAAATACTGATTGGAAATATTGAGCAAACGTATTAGCTATTTCTTCATTGTTACACAAAACTCCACAATTAAATTTTAATATGTTTGGGGGAAGATGTTTTGATTTCCACATTTGACCTGGATCATTATGGATATTATTTTCAGAATTTGATATAAAGGTCTGCTATTTTTATGTCTTTTTTTTACTTCCCTAATCGAACAAATTCCTGATAGCAGGGTTTTGAATTTTCAATTTTGTATGTATACTTTATATGATAAATTGTTTTAACCTTGAGTTTCCTAATAATGTCTTTAGTAAACCAGCACGGATACTTTGGGACCGAGTTTCTTTTGCAGGGGAAACATTTGACAAATACTTCATTAGTAATATCATAAAGTTTACTAAGTCATTAACATTCTTTTAAGCATTCCCAATCAATTTCCAGTATACTTTAAAGGTAGGTTTAATATACTTCATGGCGTGGTTCTTTTTAAGCTTTTGCGCCCCTGATTTAATAAATATTGTGATTAACTTGTTGATAACTTTTAGTATATCAAAGAAAAACTGTCGTTTTATCCTTGGCCCTCCTTTGAAAATTACAAGATGGGCGCCCTTGTCTACAGTTGTCCACTGTAATTCTGAGAGTAAAAAATGTAACGCAGTCCCTATTATCCATATATAAAACTGATGTCAACCTTATTAACCGGACACCCTTCTCGTAAATGCAAAATAGAAAGCGAGTCTCTATATACATTTACCTGACATCCTAAGGTATTAAGCCACCCGAATAAAGTTAAAAAACAAGAGTTCATACTATTGCATCGTGTCAGTACATGAAGAATATCTTCCTTTCCACCGCAATAATGACAAATGTCTGTGGTGCTAATCTTAAGTTCGTACAATCGCGCACGATCGGGGATTGCACGATGAAGAAAAAGATACCACGTATTATATACGTGAAAATTTTCTTTCACCCTACCCAACTGACGCCAGACCCTTAAGTCCTGACATCGATGTTTGCTTATGTCATTGTCAGGTAACTGAGACATATGTCGTTGAACGGTATCAATATAGTTCCGACGTACCGTCATCGTCTCCGCAAGCCCAGGTATGTGTCTATCATACGCTAACCTAGTTAGAGCATCAACTTGATCCGGAATTACCCGCTACCATGGCCGCTGATTCACCGGATATTCATATGCACTTAACCGAAATATATCCGTCAACCATAAAAATAGAAAATTAGGTGTGGGTTCCGTAAGTGCTCTCGCTACCCAATGTATCTAAGAGCTTGCGAATGCCATTCTAAATTTTGTAATTTGATTCCACCTGAATCAAAAGGCAGATAAAATACGTTCCGTGGAACTCATAACTTGACCACGCCATAAAAAGTACCCACTATGTTTAAGAAGCTGGGCATACAATGAAAAAGAAAAGGCAAATAATTGTAAGAAATACGTTGCTTTACTCTAAATATAACCATTAAGGAACCGTGCTCTGGCCAGCAACTTTCTAAAAGCCGTCTGATAATAATGCATGGTCCCAATCATCACTTGTGTCAAGCGCGCAAGCATTCCTAAAAATTGTACCCCTCAATGTTCGTTCCCATGTCACACCTAAAATGGTGATCTGCGATGAACACTCGATACTGCCATTATCTGCAAAGGAATGTTCCAAACTAAACGCCATAAATTGGGTTTTACGAAGATTTAACATAAGACCTACATCCTTACGAAGTCCCTAAAGAATGTCAATCATTTGATTTAGTTCTGGAACTGTGCGTATTATAAATGTGCAATCATCTATAAATGAAAAAAGAAAGAACATGTACTTCCTTTGAAAACGACTCCCTGAAGGTGTTGTAGCATAAATAACACTGGAGATAAAGCCAGGGAAAACAATAACGGGCAAACCGAACACCCCTGAGAAAATCCCCGTTGTATAAAAAAAAACTCTGAGATATCCAGCTATTACCATCAATTTCATGGAATGCCGTGTTAATACATCTAACAATATAATACTAAAGCTAGGCGAACAACCCATTTGTAAAAGCACCCGCTTTAAATACCAATGAGAAATGCTATCGAAAGGACTTCCAAAATCTGTACTTAAAAGCGCTATATCAGTTTTCTTACATATAGAACAATATAGCGGATCAAGCGTGCCTTGTAAACCGTGTTGCATAGGGTGTAACAATTTCAAGCTCACTGAACGCATGCGAAGAAAAATACATATCATAAGCAATTTATGGTACGTATTAAAAAGCGATATCAAACGCAAATAGTTATCCCGAATGGGGGAATTGCGTTTACCCGAGGACCTGTTCGGTTTCTTCAGTAAAACCCCATAAGCCTGAAAAAATTCACCGGAAAGCATTCTGCCCAACCATATATCATTAAAAGCTCGGACTAATACCGGTAACAACTGATCCTGAACGGAAACATACCAGGACACGGGGAGACCATCCGGCCCGGCCGCTGCCTTGATATTCATCTGACTTAAACCTTCTTTTAATTCTGACAACTAAAAAGACCGTGTCAACCATGATTGTTCATCGGTAGTTAACGTAACTGGTATGTTTGCAAAAAGTGGACTATTCACCTGGTTATCCGACTGATTATCCTGGGTCTGATGGGTAAATTTCTGCCGGAAATAATCAAGGGTGCCATATAAGTCTCGGAACCTGTAACTTCAGCTCCAATATCATTCTGAAAACTAGGAATAAACTGTTTAGCCCGCTCCTTTTGTGCTATAAATAAAGATTCCACAGTCGGATGATCATGAACTCCTAATTTTGCTAAACGTTGAAAAAATGAAGAACGTTGCTGGCGTTGCAAAGCAAACCGTTTTAAAATAGCTTGGAATCTATGAATTTCCCCAGTACGGTTAATACCTCGTCCATGCTCTTGAATTGCCTCATTCAAAAACCGATAATAATAAGTTGCCATATACGTTGTTGTTCTTGTACAAAATTTTTGGATTGATATATCTAATTTCATCCATTGTACATTCCCAGTTGCATGAGATACTGAATACAACTTTAGTGTCTGCTCTATCCCTTCCTGTATCTTCTGACGATACATCTCAGATGAAAGAGCATAAGAAGGTAAACGCTAACGATATGATTTTCGAAAAAACTTCTCCACTGGTAATTGGATCGTAGTGCGAACCATGTTATGGTCAGACAATGCATGTCGAAAATGACGTACTTCACGAAAGCGAGATAACAGGTATCGAAAATGACATCAATACGACTCGCTCCACCCGCATAACAATATGTGGGACTAGACACCGAGAAAAAAAATGATGCCATAAGTCCACTACCTGAGACTTCTGAAGGAATTGACGATATGTTTTGCTAACTGCCTGGGGCGATGTACTGTCTTTCGAACATGAGGTTGCATTTACATCTCCCATGATAATATAATTATCTGAACACAACTCAGCGATCCATGTCGGTAATATATTATCAAAAAGGTCCGCCCTCCTAGATCGCTGACCCGACCCACTGTCAGAACCATGACCTTCAACACCCCTCGAAACTATTTCCTGCCTAACATGACCCACTGCCAAACTACCACCAGTTTTCTGCTGCTGAACACTTTCATAAATGATAATTATCGACGAAAACTGACCTCCGCTCGATCTTTCATTGTTTTTTTTTCTCTGAACCATTCAGTTTACGTTGAAATAAACGTTTAGAACTCCTTTTAGATGGCGACTTATTTGCCGCTGGTGTACGAGTTACATCTACGA
This sequence comes from Lepisma saccharinum, assembly GCA_022664845.1. NCBI lineage: Eukaryota > Metazoa > Arthropoda > Insecta > Zygentoma > Lepismatidae > Lepisma > Lepisma saccharinum. The sequence continues at coordinate 36,206 of JAGDQP010007783.1, read as the reverse complement.
CCTCCGATGGAGACGAACCCTGCGCACCACTTATATCCGTTCCCCCACTGTTAGGAGAAAAAACTCCAACCATCTCTACATTAGCACCAATATCCTCCACTGATGAACTAACTGGGGATTCCGGAGACATTACCCCAGATAAATCCACTGTTGTCGAAGATTCTACCGGTTTAATACCAATTACAGTGGTAGGTGTACTATGTGATGGTGGACGATCTTCGGTGGATACCTCTGGAGTAGCTTCTTCAGCTACCTCCAAGTCTGTAATCACTGGTGGTTCAGTTGAACCTCTCCACTATGATGTTCAATATTACTTCCTGTCGAACCCTCTGATGCCTCCTGTGACTGCTCCCGAGCACTACCTGCGACTGTTCGTAATTGCCTTGCCGTCAAATTAGGAAAGTCAATAGACGAAAACAGTGGTACTGGCTGTTGGTAAGTTAATAGGACGATGCACATTCCCACTAGAAGCTACATCCCCTCGTGGAGGACATCCCGAACCATTACTGTGTGCTGTTTTACACTGATTACAAAATCGTGAAGAGTCAGAACTGAACAATTGCACTCTGTATGATCCAATCACACCGTAAAAAGGCAAAGGTACTATATTCCGCCTTATGTGAACTATACGTTTTCCGTTATAAGCACTTTTGAAAATATGTTGCTCCAAAAACTTTGGCCGATCTGTTTTTATTACAGTACCATACTGTAGCATATAATCCGTAACTAACTCATCCGGATAATCCTGAGGCAGCGTAACAATTGTCACTTGAGTACTGTATACACTTTATAGTCCAGTCAATGAACGCTCAAAAGGGGGGTGTAGAGGACATGTTCGGGAACAGAATTTTTGACTTCAGGGCTGTGTTTGGAGTAGTTAGGAGGTCAACATACTAAAAGTCCCCGGACCTACGAGGTGAGCGGGGGGCAGGAGGGGTGGGGGAAGGTCACTTTTTTCGGTTTTTCGCTTATATCTCGAGAACGGTGCGTCGTAGCGAAAAAGTATTTATGTTCAAAAAGAAAGCTGAGAAAATTTCATACAAGATTGGTTCTATTCGTTTGTTCCCTATTCCTAATAGTTTTCGAGATATTCGCTTGCGAAAATTGCAAATTTACAAAAAAAAAAAAGCTTTTTTGCCTCACTTTCATAGTAGACAAACTTTGCCTTTTAGCACCTCATCCCTTAACTTCAGCCAAGTCCTCAGGGAAAAAAGTAGTAGAACACTAAATTTTCTTTAAAATGAGTTATTATTTAATATATTAGCTTCAACTTGTCCAAAGTTCTAGCACTTTGAAATTGGCTTTATTAAATATCTAATCACATTAAGGCACATACAAGACATGTAATGGCAAACATCACTCCATTGCAGTACTGTTAATTTTGAGTATCGTAATAAAAAAAGTAAAAAACATCGACAAACAAAATGGAAAACTAGCTATATTCAAAATTAAAGCTGACGAAATTTTTTGCAAGATTGGTTCTATTTACTTTCTTTTTTTCTGTTTCCAAGATTTTGGTCCTTTTCTGTTTGAGGTGGGAAAAATAATCTATTTCTTTGTAGAGAGAAAATCGAATGAAAAGCGCATTTTTTATTTAGCCTTATTAACCGAGTACAAAGAACAGCCGCTTTCATTGTTGGTAGCAAGAAATTCGAAAAGAAAAACAAAGTATTTAGGAAGGGTGGACAAGGGGGAAGGGAGTTTCCTTTAAAGATCCGTTCTATTCATGCATTACTCGAGTCCAGTTTGTTGTTAACGCGTGTCGTGTGGCGTTGTGTAAAGAATCTTTTTGACTATAATAGTGTTTTTATATTTCCTGAGAGTGATTCACTTTCGCAATGACTAATAAGTGTTTTGTGTGTGATATAGACATCGATGAATCAGCTGATTGACCATATCCAAATCACAGAGGAAGAGCAGACATGTGTCAAAGAATTGATGTCCGATTTCCTAAATGAGACTCCCTCATTGAGCTCACTGAACGAAAACCCACACCTGAAATCACTGGCAAACAAATTTGGAGAAGCACTAGAACAGCTCAATGGGAATGGACGAACTGCAAAGCTATGGATCCAATACTTCAAAATGGTAAATTTGATGAAAGAGTACATTCATGCTGAGAGGTCAGGTGATTGGGATGCCCACCTAACTTATGTACAGAGAATGATACCTTACTTTCACGCATCTGGCCACTTTCCCTACGCGAAATCCTGCCACTTGTATCTGCAGGATATGATGAATCTTCCATCAAAAATGACGCCAGAAGACTACCACAACTTCGTCAACGGTGGGTACTTCACGATGCGGCGATCTGATCGCTTTTGGTCAGGTGTTTGGTCAGATATGACTATCGAGACTACTGATGCGTAGCTTCAAAAGCCGTGGTGGCCTAACACGTGGACGGGGCATTACAGATAGTGTAATAAGCAAATAGGCCATGGGGATGTGTGCAACTAATGACATTTGCACATCGCTAGAAGAGTTCTGTGGTGTTCTCTTCACCTCAAGTGAACAGCACGAGGATTTTGGAGAAGCCCGCAACACTAAAGATGCGACTGATATAGCTAAACTCACAGAGTGGTTTGAAGATCATCCTCCTTTCCCTGAAACAAATGATATCGTGTCGATAGCTACCGGATTGGTGGGGTACGCAAACTTAGCAAACAGCGCAAAGACAGTTGAACAGGGACGACGCTATCGAATGAAGAAGTCCTTCGACATCAATTTCAATTTGAGCACTGAAATAACAGTGAAGCAAGATCAATTCATCTCTAATGAGCACAACAAAAGGAAACTGATTGACCTGCTGAGATCAAAACTCCACGACAATAAGATTGAGACTCTTCAAGCATCAGACGATGCTGATTTGTTGATTGTTACGACAGCCATTGACAAATCAGAAACAACCAGTGTTGCTGTCATTGGCGAAGACGTTGACCTGACAATTCTCCTAATGGCAAAAACTCCAGCTAACCGAAATATTTTGTTTGTGAAACCTGGCCGAGGGAAAGTGAAGACCAACATATATTCCACTCAACAGATGCAGCAGTTAGGACTAAAGGACATTTTGTTCCTGCATGCCTTTACAGGTTGCCATACAACGTCTGCGGCATTTCGGAGAAGTAAAGTTGGTTTCATCAAACTTTACCAGAAACACCCAGGCATTAGCAAAGCAGCTGAAGCCTTCTCGAACCCTTCGTCATCACAAGCTGAAATTGAGGAAGCTGGTCGCAAATGTATCTTGAGATGGTATGGAGCTCCAAGAACGGAGAGATCCCTTAATCTCTACCATTACCAGTCGTTTGTCAAGTCGGTAGGAAACATCAAACCTGATCTCTTCTCTCCCACCAACTGAGGGGGCAGCCAAGGAGCATTCCTTCAGAACGCATCACCAGGTCCAGCACTGGTTAGGAAACGAGCTACCACCTGAACTGTATGGTTGGGAGCGCAAGACAGAAAACCAGCTCACCCCTGTGCAGACTAAAGACCTCTTAGCACCAGAGAAATTTTTGAAGAGGATTTTCGGCCGGTGCACCAAAGACTGTACTGGCAAATGTGGATGCAGAAGAGCCTCAAGGAACTGTTCTCTTTTATGTCAATACTGTCTGGGAAATTGTTCGAATGGCATCCCCGTGATGGACAATGAGGAAGACGACGCTGAAGAGACAGAATTCCTAAACATCCCTGAAGAGACAGAATCCCTGGAAGATGTGGAAACTGAGGTGGAAGAAAATATAGATGGAGATGAGCAATATGAGCCACCTCCTTAGCCAATTGCCGGACCCTCCCTTCCCAAGAGAGCCAAAACAACAAAATTTTCGTATGAATAGTTTTTTCGAAACCAACGAGTACACTATAAAACGTGTTTTTTTTTCATATTTTGTTACGGCTATTTCTTTTAGTGTTTCACAGCCTCGGTCTTGCACCGTGAGACTTTTTTTGTTCCCTGTGTTGAGAAGACATTGCCAGAGCATCAGTTTTCTATCCCTTGAAGATGTGTGAATTGCTGAAAAACAGGAGCAGTACTTAAAACCCAGTGACACCAGTGCTTCCAAGATAGGAACATAAGAGGTTATGTGGAATGTCTCGGAGAATACTTTGAAAAGTTGTAACAGTTGAAATAAAGGTATGTATACCCACAATTGCATGTCCAAAAACTTTTTAGTGACCATCGTACTTATAATTAACGGTAATAAGTGGAATTTCAAATTGCTATAACTTTGGACAAGTTGAAGCTAATATATTAAATAACTCATTTTAAAGAAAATTTAGTGTTCTACTACTTTTTCCCCTGAGGACTTGGCTGAAGTTAAGGGATGAGGTGCTAAAAGGCAAAGTTTGTCTACTATAAAAGTGAGGCAAAAAAGCTTTTTTTTTTTTTTTTTTGGAATTTGCAATTTTCGCAAGCGAATATCTCGAAAACTATTAGGAATAGGGAACAAACGAATAGAACCAATCTTGTATGAAATTTTCTCAGCTTTCTTTTTGAACATAAATACTTTTTCGCTACGACGCACCGTTCTCGAGATATAAGCGAAAAACCGAAAAATGTGACCTTCCCCCGCCCCTCCTGCCCCCCGCTCACCTCGTAGGTCCGGGGACTTTTAGTATGTTGTCCTCCTAACTACTCCAAACACAGCCCTGAAGTCAAAAATTCTGTTCCCGAACATGTCCTCTACACCCTCTTCATTGACTGGGCTATTAGATACTGGTACTGTATAGCGCTCCTGTCCAAATTAAAAAACTGCACTTCCCTGAGTCAAATCCAACACTCGTTTCACTGTATATACACTGCAGGGTAATATGCATTCAATTCAATCTGCGTCATCTCATGATCACTTAACTGTAGTTCCTGTGCAATATTTTTATGAATTGCAATCGATGATGGACGTATACCCAAATCATGAAAGTCTACTTTTAATGTTAAGTGTCAGTAAAACTGTGCCATCAAGTCTTCAAACAATTGTAAAGTTCTATTCACAAACGAGACCTATCTACCTCAAAGGCCAACGTGCCTTTACAACACAAGTTCCAACCCACTCTAGCTGACCAGCAGAAACAAGTGTTCACTTCGAAGCTCACCGATCAACTTCGATGGTCGCTTTTCAGTTTTCCAAATCTCGTTTATTTAATTTCCTGTTACATTACTTTTGCGTTTATGTTACTTATCCTAACTACGGACAACACATTTAAAATCACATCCATGCCCAAAGCGGGATTCGAACCCACGATCCTTGAGTCGCCAGACCAGCGCACTAGCCAGCACGACCACCCGGACCGGCTATGGAGAGATGCATGCTAGGAATAACTAGGAGGGACAGGAAGACAAATTAATGGATTCGCGCACAAACAAAGGTAGAAGATATAATCAAGACTGCGAAGATGATGAAGTGGAGATGGGGCGGTCACATAGCTAGACGAACAGATGGAAGATGGACGACAAATGTACTACATTGGATTCCTAGAGAAAAGAAACGACAGGACCATAATTCAGAAGTACGCCCATTTATTTTCTATATTACGGCACAACCGTAAGAGGTACAACAAAAACGAAGATAGCTATGGAAACCCTACAGTTTGGAGATCATGTGTGGAAAATAACATTGGGCATATGATCACCATTCACATCCCGACATTGACAGATTCCAGTCACCACACTTTCCACAATTTTTCGCCAAAGTTTCTTGGGAGAGACCACGAATGGCTGTACGAATGTTGGGAGCAACAAACTTTTTTTTTTTTTCCTGTAATTTTTACATACAGAATGAATATAAGACGTGTTTACTTACCTCTTGTTTTGAATAAAGTCTGACTGCATCCAACTGATGAAACACAGGATAGTGGTTAGCATCAATCTCATCTCTTCTGTAAACGTCGCTAACCACTAGAAAGTTATTCAATCCCATTTGAATGAGTTCCGTCTGATGAGCCGTAGCATGTGCTCGTAACAAACGTCCCTGATTGATATAATAACAATCATTCTTGCTTCTACTTGGATGATTCTGTGGTACAAGAAGTCTGTCGAAGTTCTGCTCCACCGTTACTACAGGATTCAGATTTTCGTACACTGAAAACAATGGATTACCAGAGCGATTCACGTACTTTCTATACATAAATTTAACAATTTTCTCTTTTATTAGACACAACGGATGATGTTTGCACAAATGTAAGTTTGTTCCAATGTAGGACAATATTTTTGGTGTTACATTAGTCCACGAGTCACAAGAATACAGTTTTCCGTTAATCTCTATCTTGTCCCCTTCTTTATGGGCTGCAACAGACGATGCTCTGGTCACTATCCAACATGTTCGGTATTGCGTTCTTAATAACAGTTGAAACAAACCTGCTCTTATCATCATGGAACTACTTCCTGCAATTACGTGAAACAAACATAATGAATAAATAAATACTGGACAACCCAGATATCTCCAGAAACATGAATAATGCACTAAACGTTCTGAACATGATGCATTTAATTTATACAAACCTTTCTAAATTACCATTCTGATGTGTTATCTGTCTTAAACACCAATACTAACCTGTCCTCGTCTGCATTGAGACGGAACGACTACGCACCTTGATCAGAATTGGGACCAGGCATACTTTACACACTCACCTGCATTGGGGTGGTGTGGTACCTAACCTAAAGCCTCTCATTCCGAGGCCTACCTCTTAAACGAGAGACCAAACAAGTTGTATTATATCATACTTCCAAAGTTTGTAAAATAGCCTCGACCCGGACGATGTTTTCAGTAACTTTGTACTTACAGCATATCTTGTAATAAAATAGGTGAAGGGTAAAAAGAAGCACCACATCCCGTGTATCATTGACTCTACCTAAATCACTTCACACATTGCCAGTGACGGTGCCAGCTTATGCGTCTTCGAGACACAATGCATAAACAACAGGCGCACAAAAACACAGAACATTACGATATTAAGATTTTCCTTTATTCTGCTTTCTAAAACATACCAACACTTTCAGGACTACAAAAATAATAATATAAAATTTTAAATACCTTCGAAAATTTAAATTATTTATACCTATATAAAAATTACATACAAGAGAAGGCCAGATAGCCAATATAATAGATGAAATTTCCAGTCTATTTCCTTTCTTTTCTTTGTCAGTTTTTTAAAGCGTTTCCTACACTGACTCACACTCTTTGTGGTTTCTGTACTATATCCCACTTTTTCTGGCTGTGTTTTCTATACTATATCCCACTTTCTCTGACTGCGGTTTCTATTCTAAATTCCAATTTCCTGACTGCGTTTCCAGTGCTGAGTCCCAGTTTTTATTATTAATATTTACTGTACCCAGCTCAATTTTCAACACAAAACACCATTTCCAAAACCCGTTTCTCATCAGTTCTTACGCATGCGCAGAACGTGGTTAATTGCTTTTGATGTAGACGTTCGCCATTTTGTTTCTCACTCTCTTCCAATTATGCACGTGTGTTCAGTGAACTTTTTTCCTGTCTACAACTGAAGAAGCCGAAATTTTAAGTGACTTTACAGTGTTCAGTGTGTAATTATGCACGTGATCTTCAAGATACCGGTATTACATAAGTGCAATTCCTTTCCTTTCTCTTCAAATTTCACCTATTCTATTACACTGCCTATCCGGTCTTTTTCTATACGTACTTTATATACAACCCTCTTGAAATCTAGGATTTCTTTTAGATAATTAACAGAGCTAGTATATAACACTTCTTTCACATAAATGAGTTGGTTCACTCATGCCACTAGTGAAGTAGTTACAGACAATTGTTGGTTTATTTTAATGTATACGATACAGGTATTTTAAATCTCTATGCGACACCGTCTAAATTAAATAAAACTGAATTTCTAGACTTTAGACTCAAGCTTGAATATGAAAATGTTGTGGTGAGGAAGTCGGCCAGGGCCTAGTTCTGGCATCAGCCTGGTGCGAATGATGAAAATTTCATTTAAAATGTCCGTCTGCTGGATCTGAACTTAAAACCTTACGAATGTGAAGTAAACGCTTTAATAACTGCCGCTAAGACAGTGCCAAAATGAATTAAATGTTTTGATTTGGAGCCAGGTGGTGGAAGGTCGTTAAAATAAAGTCTAACTCAGCACGCCATTGTTCCTAAGATCGGCTCTGACTACATGATATCGCCAGAAACCCCGACCGGCGATAGAGAAAAGGGACGGGTCAGTCATCTGTAGCCCTCAAATAAACCTTCCTGTAAATTTCTCTCCATGGTTAAACTCATCGGAACTACCAAGATTACCGCCGCTGGATTCTATCCTGGATAGGATCAAGCCAGTTTTCATCACGAACATCTAACTCTCGAAATATCCTCTGATATTGTAATCCTAACGTCGTTTCGGTCTTTCCCTCCTGCTCCCCAACCACGATGGAATATAATCTTCGATTACCCAATCTGAGCCGTCGTGATTTCACTATTCTTTTACTATCGCGTGAAGCATACAATGTGTGGAGTTCTCATTATACAGTCTCCGATAATCCTGTCCAGTAAATATTTATTAAAACCTTATTTTCAAACACACACACAATCTATGTTCATTTGCCAGGATCGTACTTCCACTTTCAGAGCCATAAAGAATACCGGCAGAATAACTGTCCTGTATATTTTCAATTTCAACTGTCTTAATATTAATCGCAAGGTTAGGAGTGTCTAGACTGAATAGAAACATAAGTTGCCAGATGCTAAGAAAATCTTTATTTCTTCCGTGATCTTGTTCTTGCTCTTTTTTGTTTATTACATATCGAAGGTGAAACATTGGTACTCCTCGTATCTACAACTTTTGTAATCTAATTTATGATAAGAAAGAAAAAAATGGCGATTTTTCCGTTCAAACCTTGTAACAAGTAAACCAAGCGGTAAATTGACCGTTTACTTGTTACGAGGTTTCAACTGGAAAGTCAGCCAATTTCTTCCTTTCAATAATTGGATAGCAACAAGTTTAGGTGACAAAGTTTGTAGATACGAGGTATCAATGTTTCACTCTCGATATGCTCTCAAGCAATTAAATTTGTTTACTTTCTCTATGATCTTACCTGTAAACCTACCTTATCGCAAGCTTGTATTAAGACAACAGTATTACTTTGTAATGCATCCAGATTGTCCCTTATAAAATCTACGTCATCCGCGTAAACGAACAGTTGGTTCAACCCAGTGAATGCTAGTCTCTTTTTGGCTTCTTTTAATTTTCAGAATCGCATATTCTAACGCGAAGTTAAATCTTAATTTGTCTCAATGTGAAATGTAGGTCTCCATTTTTCTCTAAGTGCGCATTTCATCTACATGTACGGTTAAGCGTGGTAGCAGGATACCATTCAAGACTTTGTAAAATGTTGTAAGCAAGAAGATTCCGTGGTAATTATTACTGTCACATTTATCGCTTGATATTTTTATAAACCAGAACTATTACTGAAGTTTTCCATTCCTTTCGAAGTTACTCCCTTCCCATATAGCACTTATCAGCTATAGTTCAATAGTATTCCCATCTATGGTTCAATAGTAGTTCCTATGTTCAACTCGCTGTAGCTGTTGCTATATAAATCTTCCTTGGGTCAGGTTCAAATCCGGCCAGCACGATGGAGACTTTTCTTTAGCGCTCCCATTTTTGGCACTCTGAGGTTGATTGCTTGATTTTTATTACGTTCCGGCGACCACATATAAGTGCTATTGGGCACAATGGTATGGAACATGTCAAACAGATATAATACAATCATCAAATATCAAAGCAGTAAAATTGAATACTCAGCCACCTATCAAATTGAGTATCAGAGTGCCCTTGGTAGTCCTGGGCATATGGGAAGGTAAACGTGGTAAGATTTACCTACTCCAAAGAAAGTAAAATTTACAGGAGAAAGATAATGTTAAGAACGAATGTAGGAATGTTGAAACGAAAATTTTAACAAGTTTTGGAGACGTAACTAAGAATGGTGAAAGACATAGACATACGTGGGACCGTATGAGCTTCCGCCATGGGTGAGGAATGGGAGTAACAGGTTGTGCCAACTGCAAAATTTCTAAATCTAAGTTATATAAGTCAGGAGTGCTTGGGATTCGCCCATCTTCACTCGTCCTCGCTAGCGCCACTCCGGACGTAGCGTAATACCCACCAAAATCATCATCCTAACCTCCATCTAACCAATGGTCACTATTTTATTAACAGTAAATCGCGTGTGCAATACAAAAAACACCGAACCTCACTCCTAACATCCACCTAACCAATGATCACTATTTTATGGTCATGGTTATCGTTATTACTCAATGGGTGTCTGGGATTTGCGACCACTACAGGAGTCACCTTACTAACTCCAAACATGGTGGATTCTCGCTGTTCTACTAGGTAAGACTGTGCTTTGATTATTTTTTCTATCATGCTGCAGGGGGTCCTTATGACACTGTTTAGGAATTTTAGCATCCCAAATACGTCAAAGAGATCGTTTGCGGAAAATTCCAAATGAAAAAAACGTGAAAAGTGATCTGTGTAGCGATTTTCATACTAGGGCTACTGGATATATAGAAGTGGTCGAGTGGAAAAATACCGGCAAAGCGGGTTTGTGGACGTAGCGCCTTAAGTTGTGAGGTAAGGGTGAAGAAAAGAACAAATGTTGGAAGTTTCAACATTACAGCATTAAATTATGGCTGACGCCCAGTTGCACAATCTGCACGATTAAAAAAAATAGTTGTGTGGACCGAATCATATTCCAGTAGCTGGCTCAAGTTTGGAGTAGATAAAGTAAATTTTATCCGGTAAAATCGCTCGAGCGTGCTACTGACCACCTACCTCACTTCGAAAAGCCGTAGGTCGAGAATGTGGAACGCTACCTCCACGTGTCGCTCACGGCGTGCGCGCATCGTAAAAGGGCATAGCTTTCTATCAGTCTTGTCAGGTTCCCGTCGCAATATTTCCCTCAAAATACTTAAAAATATCCCGGATTCTAAGTTTTTTTTTTTTAAATTATTGGATTTTTTGGTGCTGTTATAGTTTTACGTCTCCAAAAGATGGACAGTTTACAGAAGAAATGGAGTTCGTGGGTAAGTAAAGGAAGGCGTCTTATGTAAAATTGGTGCGGCGATGCTTGTCTAAAGTGCTTAATTACTGTAAATAACGGTTTCTTACCCGCTTAAAAGTGCAAGGTTCAGCCACTGTACGCAAAGACGATATGAAAAATGATCTTGTAGTCACATGTGCAATAAAGAAAACAGCACCTGACCTTACCTAACCTCCGAATGCCCTTGGTCACTACTTTTATTAAATTTCCTAATGCATGTAAATAACTAAGATTTCTTACCCGCTTCAAAGTGCAGTGTTCGGCCATTGAAACAGTGGTTCCCTCCTGGAGTCGCGTGTGCAATAAAAAAAAAACCACCGCACGTGACCTTACCTAACCTCCGAATGCCCTTGATCACTACTTTTATTAAGGTAAGTGCAGATGTTTTAAGTGTCTATAAGTAAATTCAGAGCATTTTAAGTGTAAATAAGGGAAAATCGTGAAAAACATGCGAAAATGTGCGTATATGGCATGAAGTGCATATAGTGTAAAAGTACCGGAATGGAATCTTCTAACCACGATGCGCCCAGAAATTTAGCTTTCGGAAGTTAAATAGAGAAGAACAGTGAAAATCCGAACGAAAAATGTCCAGTGGTCCTCTGGCGACGTAAAAGTATAACTGCACGGGATTTTTTTTTAATATGTCAATAAGATACAGCAACATTTCCCGGTTTCAATTTTTTTTCCGTCTTTCGCCTTTTTTCGGACCAGATTTTTTTCGTTTTCCGGGAAATTTCCCTCCATCTGACAACACTGCTTTCTATGGAGACAAATTCTTTTACATAGTGTACAAGGGTGATTTCCCAGTAAAAGTATTCTGGTGTGTGTCCCCTAAAATATTTCCCACTTTACTTACCTTATGGTAGTTTTATTTTACTGAGTATAAAGTGTTACGTTCAGCAATTTTCAAATACACTGTAACAACTACTTAAATACACATTAACGTAACGCCACTACTCCACTCTCCTTATGGTGGCCTTCTGCTACAGGGAAGCCCAGCAGACTTGGCCAGGATATAATATAAATGTGAAACTTTTAAAATTTATGATTTTTTTAAAAAAACATTCACTTTGCACTGACAAGAGTTAACTAGTATTTTCCACTGATTGTAGTAAAAGCAGTTGTTGGCTGTAGTTTTCCTTAGATCTCTCTTGTTTTGATAGTTACTGACTTGGGTTCACAGACTTCTTTTCTTAGCAGTTTGTTTTGCTTCGGGATTGTAAGGGGAAAATTTGATTGATTCGTCTTTGTTTTTGTGGTAGATACAAATAGGTTGTAATGTAAACAAAGAATGGAACACTGTTATTTGCTTCGAGTGTGGATTAATTGTTCTGTGTAAATACTGGTATTGCCAGTATTGCTTAACAGATAGCTTTTGGAGATACTTATAGTGCTTTCTCAGTTGTATGCAAGTGGTAATTGTGGAAATGGTGGCAATGTGCAGAGTACAGGTATGAAAACCATAAGTGCACGGAGGATTATTATTATTTTTTGTATGTAAATCATGGGGCAGAGCGAGATGAAGAATTTCTTGTGGGTGTTAATAAAGTGTTTCTAGATGTGTATTTCAGTGCTTCTGTTCCGTAAGTTTTAAGTGTAATGTGCTCTTTTGTTTTTGTTTACGAGCGTTGGAAGATGTGGATTACTGTGCCTCTACTCCTTATTTTCCGTAGATTAGCCTTCATATCTGAGATAGGTTGTTGTTTTGAAATTGAGAATTAGTGCAGGTTGTAAAGGAAGGTATATAGGAAGGTTTTGGGTATCTTAACGTTGTTGCTAGGAGCTTTGAGAGAGAAGGGAAAAAAAAAATAAAAAAAAATACAAGGTTAGGTCCCTTTTTATGTATTCATGAGCAATAGAAGGATACTGTGGTTCATAAGTAATTTTTACACGTCAATACTACTTTTTCTTAAAAATGATTGCAATATATAGCCCAGTTTTTTGTTTGGTTGATGTACAAGGGCATTTATGGATGTGGGGAGAGGAATTTTAAGTCTTGTAATTGTGTTCAGTAAATTTTTTCTGGGGTTTTGGAATGTGGGGCATTGGAATAAAATATGATTAACGTCATTCACATAATTTTCAGTGCTACAGTCACAATATGGTGTTGGAGCTAGTTTTATTTTGTGAAGATGGGCTTGAGTAGTGGAGTGTCCTGAACGTAGTCGATTGAATAGTACTATGAGTGACCGTTCCATTTTAGTTTTCTGAAACCATGATTTATGATGATTAAATTTTAGAAAAGCTCTGTTTAAGGTGGGAATAGTTTGAGGATTGTTGTGGCACCAGTTTGCCCAGTCTTCGTAAATTTTCTTCCTTACTCTGGGGAGCAAATCCTCCCAGTGAAGTCTTATTTCTTTTTTTTGTTCTGATTTTAAAGAGTTTTTTGCGTGTAAATCTACTATGCAGTTATATTTATCGAAACTGTGTGATTTTACGTAGGTTAGTTCTATTTTTACTCCTCTATTGTGTAGTATTTGTACAGTATATAAGCAGTTGATGATATGTGGGGAAATTTTAAACAGTTTTTTTTTCCTTCGAATTAAGAGCGTGAAGCGCTGCTTGGGAGTCTGTTAATATAAGTATTTTTTGTTGTCCTACAGACTGAGAGTATTGGAGGGCGAGATATATAGCGTATATTTCTGCGGTGAAAATTGATGCGTGGTCTGTAAGTCTTACTTCCTGGGCGTAATGTGTTTGAGGGTCATATAATGCCGAACCAACTTTTTCGAGCCGTCTGTGTATAGCAGGTAGTAATCTGGCCAGCATTCTTTATATTGTGCCATGCAGTTGAAATTTGGGATGCTTATGTTTATTCTTGGCATTGTAGTGTATCGTAAGGTAAATATCGGGTTGTAGGTTGTTTGTATTAGAAGATCGAAAAGATCTGAGAGTTGTAGACTTTGTTCTATCCAGAGGTTGTAGGGGCTGATGTGGTTCTTTTCTCGGTGTGTTTCGTGAACTTCATATAACTTGGCGAGATGTTTGTGTGTTGGGTGATTTGTTTGTGATTTGTTTTTAAGTAGCAATTTTCCGATTATGTATTTTTGTCGGAAAGAGATGGGTAGTTCGGCAGATTCAGAGTATGTGAATACATTTGGACTACTTGGCATCAATCCCAGCGCTTTGCGAAGTAGTTTGCGTTGAATGACGTCAAGAGATGTCAATTTGTGTTGTTTGAGATTTGTCATTGCGATCAAGCTGTAATCTATGGAGGCTCTAAAAAGATTTTTATACATTAGTAGCATCGTTACTGGAGATGCACCCCATTCGGTTGTTGCTATCATTTTGAATAAATTGTATATTTTTTCTCCTTTGGTTCTAAGAGCTTTTATTTGTCGATCCCAGTTTAGGTTTTCTGTAAAGTGTATTCCCAGATATTTTGATTCTGTAGCGATTTCATATTGAGTTAATCTTTGAGGTAGATGTTTATTAAGATGTCTTTGTTTGGAAAATATTACTATTTTTGATTTTTCGTCTGAGATATTGAGATTTCTGTTGAACAGCCAATCTTTGATTGTTTGTAATCCTAGTTCAAATTCTCGGAAATATTGTTCATTATGTTTAGGCACTGTTTTGATGTAACAGATGTCATCTGCATAAATTAAAATTTGGTCGGTAGGATTGATTTGTTTAGGTAAGTCTAATAAGTAGATGTTGAAAAGTGTTGGAGCAAGGCACGAGCCCTGTGGGACACCTTGGTTGACGGTAAAGGGGCCGTAGATTTCATCCGGAAATTTGATTTGTACTTTCCGTGATTTTAGTAGTTTCCAAATAATTTTGACATAATTGTAAGGTATTTTTAGTTGTTGGAGGATTGTGGTGAGGATGTTGATGTTCAAGCTGTCAAATGCTGCTGAGATGTCTAAGAAAGCTACATAAGCTATATGTTGGTGATTGATTGCGGCCTGAATGGTTTGAGTTAAAATTTGAATAGCGTCTAAGCAGGATTTGTTGTGTCGAAAACCTAGCTGCTGAGGGGGGAAGTACCCCTGGCCCTCTAGATACCAGTTTATTCTATTTAAAATTAGTCGTTCGAATATTTTTGAAATGCAAGGCGTAAGTGTTATGGGACGGTATGAAGATGCAAGATCTTGTTTTTTTTTCGGTTTTAGTATGGGTATGGTGAGATGATTATTCCATGATTTAGGTATGATTGCCTTATTTATGAAATTGTTAAATAGTTGTGAGAGTATTTTTATACCTATGGGGGGGAGTTCTTGTAATACTTTGTAGGTAATGCCATCCGTGCCGGGTGCAGTTTGTTTCGTATATTTTAGAATTTCCGATATTTCATATGTTGTTATGGGTTTATAGAGACCTGTTGCTGATTTGCATTTTGGATTTAATGAATTATATATTGAAGGAGCTTGGAGTGGGGGAAGTAAATTTTGTCCTTGTAGTTTTTGTATGAATTGCTGTTTCCATGTAGTTATTAATGGGAGCATTTTTGTTATTTTGGGGGAGGTTATAGAACGAATTTTTTGCCAAACGCATTTAATGCTTGTTTGATGATGCATTTGAGCACAGTATTCTTGCCATGCAATGCGTTTGCTGCGAAGAGTACATTTTTTGGATTGTGCTGTGGCATGCTTGTATTTAATCCAGTTAGCGTCAGATGGGCAAGAAATATAATTGCGGAAAGCTATTTTTCTCGCAGTTTTCGTTTGTTCGCATTCTTCATTCCACCATTTTAGGTATGGAGCTGTGGTAGTACCTGTTACTTTTTTTGATTGGGGACAGGAAAGCGTCAGTGCTAAATTTATTTGTTCTATGAAGTCATCGTACTGTATGTTGTTTGTAGGTTCTTGAAATTTATCTTTGAGGAACAGTTCAGAGAGTGTATTAAACTTTTTCCAATTAGCTTTTTTTAGATTCCACTGGGTAATAGGAGTAGATTGTGTATGTGAGGTTATTTTCTGTGTGTTATGACATTGTATTGTAATGAAGTTCGGAGAGTGATCACTAGTATATAAATCGAGTGCTCTTTGCCAATATATATTAGAAGCTTCGGAGGATGATACGAGTGTCCAGTCTATGGCAGTGGGGGATTTGTTGTTCGGGGGAAAGAAAGTCATACTTCCATCATTGATAACGGTTAAATCAGTGTTATTAGACCATTCGATTATTGTGTTTCCTAGACGGTCGTTTCTTTTACCGCCAACCAAGGTGTGATGTGCGTTGAGGTCTCCTGTTATAATTGTAGGCCCCGTCATGTAATTGTTGAGAGTATTGAAATTTTGCATTGTGATATGTTGAGATGTGTGACTTGATGGTATGTATAAGTTGATAAGAGTATAAGTCTTTTTGCTGATCTGAAATTGGATGGCAACTATTTCAACGTTGTAGTGTTGGGTAAGTACGTTATTATCTGAGATTTTAATTTTTTGGAATGGAATGGAGGTGTGAACATATATGGCCACGCCTTTGGATCCTGGAAAAGGATTTGAAATTATATAGTTATAATTTTTTAGATACAGCGATCTCTCGTTATAGTGCCATAATTCGGATAAACATAATATATCTGGCTTTTGTTCTTGCATTAGACTCAGAAGAAATATTTTTCGTTGTTTTATTGATTTAAGATTCCATTGGAGTATCTTAACCATTTTTTTTAAGTACTTGTTTCTGTTACGTCTAGCTGTTGTACTAAGTTCATTATATATTCGTGAATTTCATTGCAGTATCTTAAGACTTTTTTTATGCTATGTATGTCTTCTTGTTCTTGTAATGAGTTGATTAGTGATCCGATGAGTCTTAAAAGTTGGACTAGTAATGGTTTGGATGGTATGTGGGATTGATGGAGGTTAGGTTTGGGATAATTTTTGTTTTGTGGTTCTTGATTGGTTGGGGCTGTTGTGGAAGGTTGATCTGGATGGTCAGGGAGTTTAGGATGTGGTTCCAAGGAGGGACTGGTTTTGGAATTATGTAAGGTAGCAGGAGGAGCGGGGGGGGAGAGTTCTGTAAAGTATGAGGAATGATATCTTGTATGGAGTAGGGGCGGAATGGTTGAGGAAGCTTTTGCGCTGCTGAGGCATAGGATTCGTGGGAGACGGGAGGGACACTTTTCCAGCATACATTAATGTAGCCGGCACTTCGGATTTCTTGTTTATTTTGTTCTGGAGATGGTAAGGTGGAGGTTTTATTAGTGTTGAGTGGGTTTGAATAGTTAGGTTCAGAGGATTGTGCGGAGGAAGAAGGTACTGTTGTGTCTGCACTACGGGGGAGCGGGGGAAAGTCATGTATAGAGGTGGGCAGTGTAAAGTTAAGTGGACCTTGCCTGTTTTTCATTATCTTTTCCTTAGCGTCATGATACGAAAGTCCGTTATAAGCGCGCTCTCGTTCTATTTCTCGTGCAATTTCACGGAAAGGACAGGTTTGTTCAGTGGAAGAGTGTGATTGTCTGCAGTTGACGCAAATAGTGGGATCAGTGCAATTGCCTTCGTGTTTTGGATGGGCGCAAGCTGCGCAGAGAGGTTTGGCTTTGCAGAATCGTGTTACGTGTGAAAATCTGTAACAGTGTTGACATTGTTTAATTGCATTTACTTTGGGTTTAACTTCAAATCTATGGTTTAAAATGTAAACGTGGGAAGGGATGTTTTGTGTTTGTAAGGTTAGATGTATTAGTTTGGTCGGATACTGTGTGTATGTGTTGTCGGAGTTTTTTATTGATTTGTTTAGCCGTGTAACGGATATTATGTGTGATGAAGGGTCTGCTGCAGCAAGTATTTCGTCTTCTGTGATATCAATGTTAATGCCGTATATAAGAACTTGTTTGTGTATTAAAGAGTTTGGAATGTGTGTAGTAATATCAAGCTGGTCTAACAGTGGTTTGTTTTTGATGAATGAGTTTGCGTCTTGCCCTGTATGAAATTCTAATCTAGCACTATTATTTCCAATCATTTTTAAGAATTTAATAGTAACGTTTAGTTTTCTTAATGAGTTGCTAAAGAGAAGGATATTACCGTTGTGTAGTGTAGAATTGCGTTTTGCAACTATTACGTAAAAAGGGCCTTGGTTGGTTTCGGGATAGGTTAGGTCAGTACTTTTGTAGGTGGCTGTGGTAGGAGTTGGGGAAGTTTCGGTATTGTTGGGTTTCTTGTGTGGAACAGAGTTATCGTCCAAAAAGTTTTCTAATCGGGATCTTTTGATGCTATGAGAGATTTGGTTAGATTGGGTTTGCCTATCTTCTATATCGTGAGTTTCATTGTTATGATCTATGTTTTCCAACGGTTCAGAGTTATTTCTTGATTGTAAATGTGGCATATGACTATTATCTTTGTTAGGTGATGTGCTCAAGGTAGATGTATGAGCAGTGTTCTCTTCTTGATTTTTACCGGTTTCAGCATCTGTCATGTGGTAATCGTTGGGATATTGTGGTTTTTTCTCATAGTTACTTAATGTGTCTTGCACTATGTTTTGGGTAGTACCGGTAGATTGTTTATCACATTTAGAGTCGTCTACTTCAACGGTAACGTAATCAACTATTTCAATATTATCGGTAGTAACTGCTGTTAAGATTGGTACTTCCGGTTTTGGAGTGGGTAGTTTTGGATTTTTTGTGGTAACACTAAGTTTCTTGATTGGAATTGTTGTCACTTTAGATTTTTTAGTATTTTGTTGTCTTTTTAGTTTGTCAGGTGGTCGTGGCATACTCCTTGCGAAGGATGCCGAAGCAACCAACCTTGGTATATGAACTAAAAACTTTCACTGATTTTACTTTTTTTTATCACTGCTCAATTACGATTAATTTCACTGATGTTCTTTTGTCTGGAAGGCACGATGCACTTTTTTTTTTCACTTCGTATTCACGTTGAACAAAGTTATATCACAATTCACTTCAATCATGCACTAAGCACCCTGAACATAACATTAAAATTCGCTTCTTTTCCACCATCTTTTTTTAACGTAACGCATAATATAGTCATCCTTCCTCTTCTTCTTCTTCAAGACACCTTTCCTTTGTACAAGTCAGACATACTTATAGCTAAGGGTTTAAGAATGAGCAGACCAGGGATGGTAATTGTTGAAATCGAAAATATCGTACGCAAGCATTAAAATTACCGTACACACTCATTCAAAATAATAGTAATAATAATTATTTTTTATTATTATTATTATTATATATATATGAGCTCCTGCGTAGCCTAGTCGGTAGCGCGCTCGACTTCAGTGCAAGCTGCTGTGAATAAAAGACAGTGGGGATCACAGTGAGAGCCTCGGCTCTCCTCTCCCAACCCGTCTGGTCAGCGTGGGAGCAGTAGACCAACTCCTCCCTTCGGGGAGAGGCCTCATCCACTAGTGGATTGAATATGGCTGTGATTTATTGTTTTTTTGTATATATATATATATATATATATATATACGAAAGATATAAATTAATGAAACAAGTGTTACTGACAAACATATTTAGTATTTTTTTGGAAGCCTACATGAGGATATATCCGATTACGATCCTCTTCATTATTTTACGTTCAGAAATATTCAGAATGACTACAAATCTAAGAAATTTGAAAAGTATGCGCCTAAATCCATGTATCTCATATCTGCAATAGAAAACAAGATTTTCACTGAATATCATAAAAATCTACAAAATTAGTATAATAAGTAAAAAAATGAAATCTCTGGTTTGCCCATCGGGTCACAGCGGTTTCCGAGTGTACAAACCGGGGACCGGATCCAAAAATTGACCCAGTGATCCGTTTCAGCTTTGGTAGAATGGTGGCTATGGAATGAATGTAATCGGAGTTATGTTTGATATTCATGTGGAACAATGCCTTCGCTCAGAGCAGAGGACAAATCTTCCTACACATGATGATGAAATTTATGTATCAATGTTCTCATTGTAGTCTTACTCTCGTATTGTGAGACCGAGGGGCCGTTGCTCAGTGTAGTTGGTTTAGCATTCGGGAAATCCTGGGATCGATCCCGGCGACCGAATATCCTGAAGTTTTTTTCAGTTTTTCCTCAGTCATTCCGTGCGAATGCTGGGATGTTACCTACAATATAGGCCCTGGCCGCCTACCTTAAAACATCCTCTCCCGCACTCTATCACGGCCTCAGATGCCAAGTACATTATAATTCCCATTCAAGTTATCTACCAGAGAAACTTTAAACTTTCCAGTGTTATGTGGATGGCAATATTGACAGTGCAAGGAACTACTGTTTTCTCGTTTCCCATGTGCTTTCGCAGAGATAAGAAATGACTCCAGGCCCCTCAGGGCAGAAATAAATTTTCAGCAGTCAGGGTTAATGTATGCGCCCTGCTGAGCGGTCAGCTTTGAAAGTGCACCCGGCATTTCTTCTCGTAACTAGCCTTCCAGCACAGAAGTCACGAAGACATGATAGTAGGGAACCGTGTACTATGCGGTACGATAACAATAGATGAAACAGATAGTTAGCAGCAGTTTTTCGATTCTGTCGACAATATGCCTTTCCATTATTTTCCCTCCTTTCTTTTACAACCGCGATAATGGGATAAAACGTATGAACAAAAATATGATTTTAGAGAGAATCTGACAAGCCAAAATTACAGTATATTTCCATACGGTACTCAAGTTTGGATCGTACACCGTAAAGATGATGAAATTATCGTACAAATACGGTAATTACCGTACAATTTTCATCCCTGGAGCAGACTTCGGCTATCTTCGGAACAGAGATACTTCGGGAAATTTCGCAGTCCTTCTCTGTCTGCTTTTACAAATCCATGCGAGATGCGTTTCATGATTGATGAAATAGCTAAAATGTTTTACTTGCATTATTAAACTTCCTTAGCCTGAGCGAAAGATGCTTGGTACTTGCTATGTTTGTTGTACATTTATTTTACAGTAAACTTTTTTTTTATTTAGTTTTTCCTACAGGGATAAAATTTCTTTATCCCCCTACCAAAACAATATGCCCAGATAAAGTTCATTGTTACATAATTTACACACACACACATGCCTTCGCTCACGCTCACCACTTACTAAAAAGGGGTTTCGGATTCGAACCCTCCGAATCGGTTCGGAAGGTGTGGACCGCACATCTTCCGAAAATAAACCCCTAAAAATAGGTTTGTGATTACAGCAGCTTGTAATTCACTGTTCTGGCTCAAAAATTAATACAGTGTACTAATATTAATAATATAAACAAACCTTTATTGTAACCAAACCAATAAATTATAAATAAAAAAAATAAATACGTACTTTTCTTAAATAATTCATACCAAAAGTAAAAAAAAGTTTATGCATGATTAAAAAGAAATGGATAGGCGCGTTAATTGAAGAGTTTGTAAAGTGACTGTACATGAGAGCGCGTCTCATGCTTTTCTTTTTAGTCATGCATAAAGAAAATTATTTTTTACATTTTTAGTACGAAAAGTATGTCTTTAAAAAGTTTTTCTAATTATTTTTTTACCCTAATCCTAAAGTGTTCTGCAATCAGTAAAACGCCACAGCGTTGCTGGCTAGTGTTTATGAGTACTATTAAAAATAAATATATTAAAATATGCTTTTAAAATATATAAATATATAGAAATAAATGAAAGTAACAATAGAACGTCGCTGTGCAAATTTTCATCATTGTATGACGTCGGGAAATGAGCTAAATTAACGTAACAAATTTGAGGACACCGCGAACCATTGTGAACTAAAGGAAAGAATGTAAAAAATCACAACTGGTTACGTTCGAAGACTTTGGAATGCCGTTAGGGAAGGGTGCGGAGATCCTTCAAATTCTGATTTATTTGTAAAATTAGAATAATTTTAATCATTATCATACATGTTTATACACATTTTATTTTCAGATCAACCATAGATCCTCCTCAAAAGTTCTGGACTATTCCCGAAAGATAGTCTCTGACCCTTGCTTCTACCTGAGAAAAAATCTTCCTAAAATAAGAAATCGCGAAGAGCAGGTCGAAGTTTATAAGCAATTGAAGGTGTTGCTGGAAGAAAGAGATGAAGTTACGTTTTAAAGAATGTTGGAACAAACGATAACTGACCTAAAATCTTATGCAGAAACAAAGGAATTTGGGGGTTATTTCAAAAATAATTATAAAATTGCATAAGTATTTGGTCTTATTGTCACCGACTTCATGCCGGTTTGAATACTAATATGCATTTAGAACGAATGCATGGCGTCATCAAACACTTATACATAGAGGGGAAGAAACCTAAAGAGGCTGCACGTAGCCATTCATATTTTTTTTAGGTTCGTGCGAGATAAGATTTATGATCGTCTCATTTACCTAAATAAAGGAAAAGTGACGAACAAACTTTCAAATATAAGAGAAAAACATGGGAAATCATTGTTTCTTTCAACTGAAGGCATTGTCTACGATGAGTATGTGTGGAGAGTTTCATCAGAAAAGAAAAATGAATTCTATGAGATCAAGAAAGCGGATGAAGAAAGCACTTGCAGCTTAAGACGTACAGACTGCAAAATCTGTATCCAGTCATACATTTGATCCTGTCATGACACCTCTATTAAATTCAACATGTGCAAGCACATTCACCTGATACGTAGAGGAAATGAAGCAGATACTGGAGACAATGAGTTCTTCATTGATAAAAAAAAAAAGAATATTCTCTGGCGGAAAATGAAATGATTATAAACGATTTGAGAAATCCTCTCAAAAGAAGACTGGAAGAAAACTCCGAACAAAGGTAGGCAAGACTAAGAGAAGCGTTTGAAAAAGTACTTTCAGAAGTTGAATCCGTTGACGAAGCTGAAGTTATCGAACGTCTCCTTCAACACATGATATCCACCCTGCATGCCCAAAAAATCCTCAAAACAAAACTTCATATCCTCCACATCCTCTTCCTCAAATGGAAATTCACTCAAATTTGAACCGCAGCGAAGGTTCTTTGGGACGAAAAAGGCAAAAAAGAAGTTATCTTTGTCTTTATGCAGGCCTACCGAAACTGAACAACAAGCGATTGCGACCAATTTGTTGCTCAGATAAAGATTGAAGTATAGAGTACTCCTGAACTACAATATTTAGTGAAAACTATGTAGTGAAATTGTGTGTGTGTGAAAAGCGATAGCAGAGACAAACAAGTTAAGTGTCAGCGGAGAGTATGAAGAATGTTGTCATCTTTGTTGGAGGAGAATACGAAGAAATGTAGGTAAGTACTGTGATATTATGTCAATAATTTTGAAACTTTTATTCTCATAATTGTATGTTCTTTTGTTATTTACATATAAAGAGTACGAAAAAAATAAATGGAAATCTATTTAAAATAAAATGGAATTGGAACGAGAGCTGAAAGTTTTGGACCGGGTCTGACACGGTGACCCGATTTCTGTCCGGTGAAACTTAAGTCAAAGCAGTGACTTACGTTTCATTGCATTTGAACAGTGTTTCTTTCAGGGGTGACCTGGACTACAGAGCACGAAAATACGACGCCAAAAATTCCTAGTTCATTAAATTACCAGACCGGGTCAGCTATGTTGGGGTCAGGCCGGGTTACCGAAAGTGCCCCGGTTTCAGCTCTGGTTCTAACTCCTAAGAAGTACTAAACAATGACATCTAACCGCAAGGAAAGTTGCATTACGAGAAATTAATTTTCTGGACTCCCCCTGGCTTTCTGCAATTTTCATTTGTCCATCTACTTTGTTCCGTTAAATCTTTGCTCCGTTTCCAACAGAAAACAAAAAAGCTTTCCCTTTCTCTTGGACAATATTCCCGAAGTTCACTGTGCTAACCGCAAGACCTTTACGAAAAAATCTAATTTCCTGGACATTATATTCCCCCCCTTACTCCGTGCCAACCCGTGCATTCCTCAGAAATGACAAATGGCTAAGGAATATTATTAATACGGAGCTGCTGAATTGGAATAATCTCATAGTCCTTATCTTTTTAGCTTTTCCATACCGGTACTCGATACAATCTAACCAACCTAGTCTAACATTAAATTATCTCAGCTAACGTAGCATATCGAATCTAAAGCGAAGAAAGTTAAGTGGCAGCCCATTAATTCAAAAAATTTCAAAATCACTCCGCAGTATCAATTCATCTCTAGCTGTTTATGAACAGAAATATTGGTTATAACTGAAGATAATTTGTTCACTCAAATGGGTAGTAAAATACATTTCAGTGCTATGTAATGCTCTTTTTGGAGGGAGAATGGTTGGGATTTTTCCCTGTCTGAAAGTCTCTTTAGTTCTGCTTTCCGAAATATATCCCACTAGACTAAGATATGAAAGGTCGTAAAAGCCTGTCTCACGTTCCGAGAAATTCTTTTCCCGATCTCCGTAATTGTAAAAATTAAATACTGGCTACGCAGCCGCGTATAAATTTATTTTGTTCCGATTTTATGAAAAGAATATTGCAAAAGAAATAAACTCATAGAATATTATCCTTTGAGGATAGAGTTGCAGAGTGCTTTCATAGTAAAACTATTGTGTAGAATGTGCCTCCTTAACTATTTTCGAAATTTTATATTTACGGAATCTAGGGCTAGAACTGGAAAGGCAAAGTACGTCTGTAGAAAAAAAAATACACTGTTCCTGTCTGCACCTTTCAATACATAGAAATATTTTTCCTTAACTGTTATGTGACGGACGGAATGAAAAATGGTTGAATAGAATCTAACGTGACATTTACTAACACGCCTTTGTTCTCTCCTGCTTGCTCAGCATTACTTCGTGTCTTTGCGTGACATTCCCGAAGTTTTATCTTACATTCTGTATGAGGTTGCTTTGCCACACCAATATGTCAAATTGCAAATGCAATTAATTCTGATATCTCCCAAAATTCGTTGCCTCCCAAGAGGAAACTAGTAACCTAGCCTAGTTGTGACTAACGAGAAATACACAAGCTTCTTACGCGTATTAAGAGACAAAAAAGTATTATAACTATTTATTAGTGCTAACAGGTATAACATTTGCATTTGAATATGAATCAGTATTTAGGGCCGTAAAGCGTACAGTTCCCTGTATTTTGGGCCGCAAAATACACTGACGCCAACCAAACAGGTAATTTGAATTTACCTAACCTAACCAAATCTTTTGTTAGTAAAATATTTGCATTATTGTAACACTATTTCAATGGACCGATTGTTAATCTCGGAAAGATCGCATCGGAAATTCTGCCAGAAGTTTCAGTTTATGTGTATATAGCCGAAGTAAGGGTTGTAAGTAGAGCTTTACAGGATTTATAAAGATTTCTAAACGTAAAAATCTTTAAGTTGGGGTATGTGCTCTACGATTTATAGGAGGACGCCCCAATTAACGAGAGTGTGGAAGAATCCCTGGATCCCATAGAGAAAAAGAACGCCCGGCTCAATGTAAATCTAATGCTAAGAAATTGTTTTATTAACACGATGTCAAATCTGTTTTTCTACTTATATTCTTGTCCATTCAGTTGAACATTGCTCACAAGGGAAGGTCCCACAAGTTGTCGCTCAAATCTGATTGCCACATAGCACATCTGATAGAGCATTATGAGAAATGAAAATGAGCAAAATTTAAGGTGCTATGGACCAGATGGATAGGACCTACGGGGCTTCAATATTTGATTATAAAAAAAACATGGAAATATGTACGTTTTAAGTAAATATCTTAAAAACCGTTAAAGCAATCTAAACAAAAGGTGCATAATATAATGAGAACAAAATGTCGTATCGAAAACCTCAAACAGTGTTGCCATAGATGAAGCAGTGTTGCCAACTCAGCAGAAAAGTATGTTGTTTGACATAGCACCATATACAAATGTGCACAGATTTAAAATGCACTATTATCACGAAACATAACAGTGAAGTGTAGTGGTACAGTGTTGCACACTGTTGGAGCGACGTGTGCTGAAAATGTACAATGGAGAAGTCTGATAAGTGGCAACAGAGGGTAATCAAGGAATCTGTGTCTCATAGTATGAATGTAATTCAAATGCAGAATAGCACCGATAGTATAACATAGCAAAATGTCAGCAGTGTCACAAAATATTGATAGGACATTCTTGTTACAGGTGCAAACACTTAATGTGGCAGAAACGTACACAAGAAGACACAGGATAAAATTAACAAACAAACATGATCTGTCTGTCTAACGGATTTTAACAAAAAATAAACAGTGTTGATGCACCCTGTATAATAGGAAGGCAAATAACTAGAGTGGCTGCTCCATAAAGTTTGCCGTAACAGGTTAACTGGTAACAGGTTAACTGCAAGTCAAGAATGAAAGCGTGTTGTATGCACAAACTCTTGCCGCAGTGAGCACACTTAATAAAAGCGGGATGTTCACAACGGGTTACACAACATTCTTCTGTTAGTCCACTTTCAAAACAGTACTCCAAGGGCGTTTGAAACGTACCGGGATTAGCACTGGAATAACCACATTTGAAGAAAGCGAATTTCATCAAATTAGCAAATCTCGCAGAAGAGAACTGAAAATGTGCAAAGGACTGAAGACGTAGGAAATAGTTTCTATGCCAGACGTTAATGTCGGAACATACCATTAGTGTATCTGTGATGAATTTAACAAAGTTTTTGAACGGACAAAAGAATACGTCAGCTGGTTGCGCTAATCCAGTACATTGTGATGGAATGAGCTTCTTGATGAACTCAATACCTTCAGGCACCGCAGCATTGTAAAGTGCGTCATCTTTATTTGCTGTCCAGGAATCCACCAACAGAAGAATCCTTTTTTTTGTCGTGTAAATCGGGCCACAATACCTGTTCAAGGAAATTCTTTAAGTCTTTTTTGGTCATGTTAGCTGACTTGCTCTCAAATGCCTTGATATTTGATAGATCAATATTTGTAGTAGATGGAAACTGTTCTGTGGGCTCTGACACGAGGACGTACAAATGTGGTAATAGCGTACCATCCATGGCAATGACCGGCATTATCATGTATGAATGTGTGGTTGCCGAAATTGATCCAACAGCACCGAGCACCTGTTTACTTCCCTGAATTGAGAGTGTTCTTCCAGATCGCAATTCTTTATCAAATCTCGATTGGTCTGCATTCAACACTTCACTTGGGGAAAACTTATTGTCTTCAATAAAAGATTTGATTTCCCTAACGAAACAGCCCGCTTTGCGCTGTATGTCATGTTCATGGTCAGTCACTCTCTTGCTAACTTTGTGGGTTATCTTGCGAAAAACTATCTTGTTTCTCTTCTTGAACTTTCTGACCCAGATTCTGGACGCTTTGAACAATAACGTGTCATTAGGATCGAGTTGTTTCTTAAAGTTCATTGCCCAGAGTCTCAAAGTGCGGTCATGTATATTGCATTTTGACGTCTCATTTCAATAAAGTGTTCAAGCACTTTCCTATTTATCGTGTCAAGCATCTGCATGTTTCGCTTTCGTTCATTCACACGTGTGAGAGTTGCTTCAAACTTTTGTAACACTGTTTTGTTTTTTATTTTTATTTTCTGTGCCATAACTGTGTTGAAACTCACTCTGGGCGTCAAATCAATCAATAATCTAGGAAGACATCGCTGTGGAGGATCAACATTTCCATCTTTTTCTCTTGGTTGCTTTGTCCAGATCTTATAGGCATCAGCCAAATATCCTTCCGGGAACTTTGTTTTCAGAGATTTCGGTGGCGAGGGACAGTACTTGACAAATTTCTGCTCTCTTGACTACCATCCGGTGGTTGACGTTGTGCATTAGATGATTCGCATTCTGCGTGAAATGTTGACGTATCGTAAAATTCATCTGCGACGTGACTAGACAGTTCCTCGTCAACAAGTTGTTTTTTCATATGTTCGAATATCACAAGCTCTTTCCTCGTTGGCACCTCGTCCGAAACACCAAAATAATCCACTAAAAGATGAACTATCACGGACTGTCTCATCTTGTATGACAATGGAAAACGCACAAAGCGATCACGAGACAGTATTTACACTTCCATATCTCACTCACTAAACAAAAGCACACGCTAGAAACTATCTGTTCCACGGTGATCAACGCTGGGAACGTTATTCAAACAGCCTACAGTAAAAGTGTCTTTTCTGTGGTGGCCGGATGAGTGCATTTATCATTACATTTTCCGTCCGTCTACAAACGCCGAACTTCCCTTCCCTTCCTCTACTTCCTCCTTTCACTTCGCTGTATCGCCATTTGAATCTTACAAGTGCTGTGAGTATCAATTGTCCCACGTCCCAACCAGCTATAACTTGTGTTCCTATTACTCGCGTTTGGATGCATTAGAAAAAAGTGAGCGTTCTGCATTATACTTCCGTAGCCCCGGTGGTCTTTCATGTTACATGACATATTCTTTTACTTCCTCTCCTACATATCATATGATTGTTAATGTACATTGTAATATGACCATATTCACATTCGAAATATAATTATTTTATTACTACCTCATTTCTCTTTTAGTCTGTCCGGATAGCCGTGTCGTCTAGAAGGCTAGGCCACCGACTTATTAGGGATCGTGGGTTCCAATCCCGCCTCAGGCATGGAGGTTTTTGTTGTACTATTCACCTTGCATTTCATTGTCATCTTTCGTCTTTCATAGTGGTTCGGATCCCACTGTACGCTGCAGGTCCCGTTCTACATAGCTTCGGTGCTGACACAGGACGTAAAAATGGCATCACTCAATTTTGTTTTTCAAATGCATCCATATTTTGTGACACTGCTGACATTTTGCTATGTTATACTATCGGTGCTATTCTGCATTTGAATTACATTCATACTATGAGACACAGATTCCTTGATTACCCTCTGTTGCCACTTATCAGACTTCTCCATTGTACATTTTCAGCACACGTCGTTCCAACAGTGTGCAACACTGTGCCACTACACTTCACTGTTATGTTTCGTGATAATAGTGCATTTTAAATCTGTGCACATTTGTATATTGTGCTATTAAAAAAACATACTTTTCTGCTGAGTTGGCAACACTGCGTCATTTATGGCAACACTGTTTGTGGTTTTCGATATGGCATTTTGTTCTCATTATATTATGCACCTTTTGTTTAGATTGCTTTAACGGTTTTCAAGATATTTACGTTAAACGTACATATTTCCATGATTTTTTTTATATTCAAATGTTGAAGCCCCGTAGGTCCTATCCTTCTGGTCCATAGCACCTTAAATTTTGCTCATTTTCATTTCTCATAATGTTCTATCAGATGTGCTATGTGGCAATCAGATTTGAGCGACAACTTGTGGGACCTTCCCTTGTCAGTATTAAGGCAAGGGAAGTGCTTGTTTTCTTATTTCTTAGAAATAGACACTATGTTCATTCTAGATTAGCTTAGGTCTTGAAATGACAAAACAAATTTATTCTCGCTACGAAAGGAATACTATTTATGTCCGTGTACAGCCTTCAACATGTAAAACCCAAATATGAAAGGTGGTACAACTCGTAGAAAATACATAATTTCTTGGCATCATCGTAAAATGTGATTTACGACGGGGTTGGATTTTTTTAAGTTTCATCTCACTATTTTCAATTTAAATTTGAATTAAAGCCTTTAGCAACTTTGGTTCAGGACGAATATTTCCACTTAGGGGGACAAGTGGTTCGAACTCATGTAAGCTATAGTTTCCATTAGTTATATTTTCCCTTTCAGTGGTTACATTTCGCATAGTACGTAAATTCCCGTACCCGTAGTACTAGAATTCGCACAGTACATGAATTCAATTTTAATGTATGATAGTAAAAAGTCATGTAAGATGCAAAAACTAATATTTATAATTATTACATTCAAGTTACTACTGCATTTAGTGAAAGTAAAAAAAAGGTCTAATTTCCTCGACGGGGCTAAAAATCAAAATAATTGAAATATACGCGCCTTAACTCACTCCGCCACGAAGCCAACAGATGGACCAACTCACTTCAACACGTATTAGTAGTATCAAAAAAAGGGTATGCGTTCCACCTGTTTGAGTACTTTTAGTCGTTAGAAAGGTGGTTTAAGTGTTTTAATTTATTGAAATGTGTTGTGCAGGAAAATATATTCACTTTTTCGTGTAGTAATTGTGAATGTTTATATTTTTTCCCTTCTTTTCTATCGTCAAAAATTCGGAGTAGATCATCATTACAACGCAAAACTAGGCCTCCTCCTTGTTTAAGTACGCGACTAGTACGTAACTAACTTTAGGCGCTACTAGCACACAAAAAACGATTCTGAATACGACTTCGACTAGTCAGCTGTTAGTCGTTCACTAGTACAGCGTTAATCGCTCCAAAAAACGTCTCTGAAAATAGCTGACAGTTTTCAATGGGATACGGAAACTCAGATTTTTTGTATGATCTACATATTTTTCAATATTGTAAAGTGCCGTGGATTGCGCTATTGTAATATACGACAAGCCACGTGCTCTTTGTTTGTAAATAAATAGTAGTGCGTATTAGGAGTAAAAACAAATGGTAGTAATACTAGACGGAGTGAGTCGACAACAATCAACCGAAGATGGCCGAAGAAGCAGACGACGACAAGGAACTGAAGAGTCAGCAGTCCAGAACAGATTAAAAAGGTGTCGGAGCACATCAGAAACCGCTATTTAAATCCCAGAGATAGGCATGTTAATTCCTCTCCCTCTCCCTGGTTCGATCTGCTACAAAATGGACCAACCTGCCGGATCTGCTACGAGATGGGCCACTTCCTAACCGGCTGATCCGCCATGGGATAGGCAATAACCCCCCAAGTCCTGATCTGCTACGAGATAGGACTTTTCCTTTATGGCTCTAGCCAGCTACAAGCTAAGGGCCTTCTTTCTTAGCCAGACAACAAGCCCGTTCTTGGGCCAGCGTCAACTGCAACACATGGAGCCGTATGGAAGACAAAGAAATTAATTTAAGATACGAATGTAGCTCAACAATAAGTCTCCAATAGTTTGTACGGGAGACTCTTTCTATTAACTTAGTGGACTTGTAATATTTATAATAAAAGGTGAAGGGATAAAAGACAAGCTGCGATCCTTTCATTGCTTTACCTTGGTCTACCTGTCTCTACCTAATAAACTAAATAAACCAGTAACGGCGCCAGACTCAGATATTCTGGGCATTGCGGTGTCAATTAAGGCGCCCTACAGACAGTTTCTTTACGATATTGTATCCACAAGTGAATTTAAGCTTAGAAATTATTCCTGTTTCACTAAGAAAAAACATAGCTTGATTAGTAGAACTAGAATTTGTATATAATTACATATTCTATTTTCAGTCATGTAGAAGGCAAGATAGTAGAAATGTTCATGAATTACTGTATCATTATATTTCAATTTTATTTTACATATCTCGTTCTATGATATTAATTATTTTGTGTTGATTTTACATAAACCGTTGCAATTTTCTTTCTGAACTTGTGCTTTTCGACTACATTAACAAAAAACGTTTCAAAAACATACGTTTCATAAACATTTCGACTAAACAGTAGGCCTAAATAAATGTTTATGCATGACTAAAAAGGTAAGCATGAGGCGCTCTCTCATATACAGTCACTTTATAATTTGTTGAATTGCCACGCCCTATGCTTTTCGTTTTAGTCATGCAGTTCTTTCTAGTACAAATTGTAAAAGTATGTATTTGAAACGTTCTTTATTAATATTTTCGAGTTATTTCGGTGTTCGGATATTTTTTCTCAAGCTAATGTTTTGTAACTCAAATCCGAAAGTGCTCTGCAGCCAGTCAAACAACACATCGTATATATAGTGTATATATATATATATATATATATATATATATATATATATATATATATAATCATATTCAGCCGTTTTCTATCCACTACTGGATGAAGGCCTCCCCTTTTCTTTCCACATATCTCGGTCTGCTGTTATCCTCATCCATGTAGCTCCTGAAAAACGCTTGATTTCATCTACCCATCTTACATTTGGACGTCGTCTCGGTCGTTTCTTTTCTCTAGGAATCCACTGTAGTACATTTGTCGTCCACCTTCCATCTGTTCGTCTAGCTATATGACCGGCCCATCTCCACTTCATCTTCTTCGCAGTCTTGATTACATCCTCTACCTTTGTTTGTGCGCGAATCCATTAATTTGTCTTCCTGTCCCTCCTAGTTATTCCTAGCATGCACCTCTCCATTGCTCTTTGTGTGACTCTTAATCTTTGAGTCGTTTGCGCATTCAATGTCCAAGTTTCGCAGCCGTACATCATTACAGGTAAGACACATTGATTATAAACTTTACGCTTCAGACACATTGGAAGTTTGCTTTTGAAAATAAAGTGTAGTTAGTCTTCCAAAAGAACTCTTCTATTTATTTCATCAGTCAACTTTGTATTCGATGTTTTAAGCTGGATTAGGTAAACATACTCATCAACTATGCCTATTGTCTCTCCGTTAATCTTGACTTCCTTCTTTACAGCATGTTGGTTGTACTATCATGGCCAAAAATATGTTCACATGACTTTGTTATACACGATTTTTCTCTAAGCCTACAAGATAGACCACCCAACTAACGTTGAGTCGGCGGTGTGTGATTCTGAGAGAGTGTGAATGAGCGAGCAAGGGTTGGAATTTTCTTTTATTTAACAGAAAACATTATCACATGTCCTGGGTTCTGAAAAATATATTTATGATTTCTTGTAGTATGTATCAAATAATGAAAAACTTAAGAGAGTACCATTTCAAACAATAAAATAGGAAACCTAACACCATTTTTATTTTAGGTGGGCCACTAGTTGAAGGGTACTGAAAAGTTTAATTCAAATTGTCCAATAGAAAAGATCCTTACCGAACATGGAGAATAAAAAATGAATTTTAAAACCCATGGTTTCTTTCTTTTTTCTTTCTTAATGAATTCCATAGAACACTAGCGTTATGCATGAAAGACAAGAGAAAAGGTCTGTTTCTATCAGTTCTTAAAACTAGGGCACGATGCACGATATTTATGCTTGATAATTTCTGATATTATGTTGTTATTTACGTTATTTTGTATGGGCGTGCCTATGATATTGTGTGCGTGCATGTGATAAACATCGAAACGAGTATGTTTTCTTCCGAGCACCGTACCTTATTTGGTAGAACGTTCCTTTCGTATTCGGGAGGACCTCGGATCGGTATCAGCGACTGACTGTCCTGACTTAGGTTCTCCCAGCGTTTTCCTCAGTCACGCCAGTCATATACCCCTCTTTCTCCTTGCTTCGTTCGCTCATACTAAAATCGACAAATATCATGAACATGTTTTTTTTAAAAAAATAGACACGTATTAGTATCGATAAAATTAAAGCGAGACGAATCAATATACATAAGTTGATCAAGGGAGAAGTTTAAACATACAATGAAACATTGAAACCGATGGATGTCTGTAAGACAGAGGCAGAGAAATGAGAGAGAGACAGAGAGAGAGACTGAGAAAGAGAGAAGGGAAAATAGAAGAAGAAGAAGTACAGATAAAAAATATGGAATTTAAAAGTAGTAAAAAATATTAAGTTCAGTTCCCACAAATCAAATCTAACAGCAAGAGAGAAGTGATTTTTATATTTTTGCAGGGTTATTCGAATATATAAAGGGTGTTTCAAAAATTCATTAAATCACTTTCAAAATGGAGACCAAACTTGGTGGTCAGATTAAATACTTATGATTTCCAGTGAAACACCAGAGTTCTGATACACATCTAGGATAATGTCAAACGTGTAACACACATTGTTTGTTTGTGAGGGGTTAGTCTGCAAATTTGGTGGGGTTTATTAAACATACTGGTTCGGAATACTTTGTAATAAAGGATGCTGCCAGGATTTTCAGATTGGGGGCGTAAAGTCAAAATTGGGAGGGTGGACGTAGAGTTTTGCACAGTTTCTATCAACTTTTGTCCGCAATATGTTAAAGTTGGGGGTAGTCTTGAGGTTTTCCGCTGACATCCCATCCCCTACAGGGGCCGGGGTCTAGCGGAATCACTGATTGTAAAAAAAAAAAACAGTAGATACTATAGGCCATGCTGACCCATTGATTCGATTTATACTTGATAACCCGTAGGATGGAGGAGAGATTTTAATTATTTCATTACGTTTGAACAATGTTTCTTTAAGGGGTGACCAGGACCGGAGATGTGACCCCGAGAACAAAAAAAAAAAAAAAAAAATACAACGCCGAAATTCCCAGTTAAATAGGGTTTCCAGACCGGGTCAATCGGGTTACCGGGTCACTTATGTTTGGGTCAGGCCCTATCACCGAGTCATCGAAAGTGGCCCGAAATTGGCTCTGGAAGACGCACAAAAGGAGAGAGAGGGTGTGTAAAGTAAGAGAAAAATAAAGATAAATAGATAGAGAGAAGAAGAAGAGAAAGACGCAGCAAAGGTACAATAACAATACAGCAACAAAGAGAGGAAGAGAAAGAGACCACTGAAAAACATGAAAATTACATTATCATTATGCTAAACAGCACACGCACTGTTTACTCGGATTCTGACCAGTGATGCTCCATAGGTTCTCCATAACCCGGAGATAAATCTGTTTGAATACTTCAGTGTATGCGAAAAATAAACAGGCTGGTGGGGAACCGAACGCAGGTTTTCAAATTAGAAGTCCCGCACGCTAGCGATACTCCACAGTTGGCTGTACCCAAAACTTGCTTAAGAAATGTTATAGTGTTTCTTTCTAAGAATAATAACATGAAAAGTACATATTTCTGATCAATGACGTGTTGTTAACTTTCCTCGTAACCCCCTGAGACTTGATTTGAACTTTCCCAACCAACATTCGCAAATCGTCTTCCTCGCTATAGTGACTCAGTTGCTCCACTCCAAAGTCGGAAATATTCTCCGTTTTGTATGACAAGAGATGATTAGATTATTCACGATTGCTTTGTAAAAAAACCTTTGGCTTGAACAGGATTTGAACCCAAGTTAGTTTGCTTTTGGACTGCAATATCCAGCGCGCTTCCCCTACTCCATTTTGCCAACGAACTCAACACCTATGAACAACCAAATTCAAATGCGAGGAAAATGTAAATTTGAGTATATGTGTTTCATTTTGTCTGTATGTATTGTGTGGTAAACATGTGTATGTATGTCCTTTTTGTCATGTCAAATTATGAAATGAATATATTATGGCAGTTTTACGAACAAACCCAGCTTAGGATAAGTATTGCTACATTAAGATACGATCATTTATTGTTTATTTTAACTAAACCAGCCTGAACGAATCTAACATCACCAAAAGAAAATTGTCATTAGCAAATCTAGAAGTTAAAACTTCAATTAAAAGTTCTAATACACTTCGTGCAACGTGATAAGTTCAACGTAACACAAATTTTAACTTTTGACAGATTGTATTGTAAATATAATATCGCGCAATCTGAGCCTATCTGAGCCTAAGTTTCAAAATATCTTGTTCAATTTTTGTGATACATTTTCAGTCACAAGTTAGGCACTCATCGTCCCCATGCCTGGCGCTCTACATTGCACTCAGCCTCCTATCAAACTGAGTACCAAAGTGCTCTTAGTACTCCTGAGCACCTTGGGAAGGTAAAGTCAGTCGTGCGTGGGACTGACCACTCCACCGCACTTCGTACTGTAGGTCGAGATGTGAAGCGCTACCTCCACATTCCCCATGCGCCGTTCACGGCGCGTGCGAATCGCACGGAGGATAGCTTTATCTTTACCGTTATTAATTCGTGTAACTGAGAAACAGAAGGTAAAAGCGAAAGTTTTCCAGATATTTCCATGAAATTTGCTACAATTGCTCACAAAACCCACTTTCGACACTGTGAAAATAATTTTGCGAAACAAAATTTTACCCCCCTTTTGGTGGTCCAAACTGAAAAGTTAAGTAGATCGAGATCGAGAGATGCTACAATATTTTATAGACATAATACAGGCTTCACGAAAAGGCCAAGAACAATCGAGAAAGACTGATGTGGGAGGCAATTCGTGAAACAATTAAGAGCGCAACGAAGGAACGTGTAGGTGAGAAGAAACAACAGAAAAACAAACCTTGGTTTGATGAAGAATGCCTTAAGCTTCATGAGGAACGAAAACAAGCAAGGCAACGATGGCTAAGTAAAAAAAGTGAACCAAATGCCAACCACTACAGTAACGCGAAACGAAACGCCACACTCGGGTTCAGAAACAAAAAGCGAGAATATCTGATGCAGAAGATTCAGAAGATAGAGAAAAACGGGAAGACAAATAACATACGAGACTTATACAAAGGGGTAAATTCATTAAGAAAAGGTTACCAACCGAGGTTAGGAATGATTAGAAATGAACGTGGAGATCTTCAGGCGGATTCGACTAACTTTGTC
>JAGDQP010007782.1:51706-65776 GCA_022664845.1 Lepisma saccharinum | reverse complement strand
AATATATATTGAGCAAACTATGTTGGCGGGTTCCTCATCATAAGACAAGACAGAAGAATTGTTTGAATGTGAAACAAAAGAATACTACGTTAAGCAGGATGTGTAATAATGTGATGGATTGCTAAATGGCCAGCTTAGATTTTCACTTTGTACATTTCTCAGTTTATTATTGTATAATTAATGTATAATACCCGTGCTGTCTAGGCTATTGTAACTGCTGTATCAAGCACGTAAAATATATTATTATTATTATTATTATATATATATACTGAGTTTTTATTTCATTGAGGACTAACTTGTTACTGTTAAACCATAGTTTCATTTTCGATTAGTTCTTTCAATTTCCTCGATAAGGTATCTTTACTTTTCAGTATAACATTACTATCATCAGCATATACTATCATATTTGTGTCTATTTTGTTTGTCTGTAAGCCATTTATATATATTACGAAAAGTATGGGACTCGAGACTGAGCCCTGTGAAACCCCATGTGTTGTTTCTCGATATATTGATTTGTAAGTCTATTTTTTTCTTCTTCGTTCGCTGTGTTGGCTGTTTAAGTTTACAGAAAATATACCACGTGTAAAGATTCCTTGATGATTTATGTAAAGGGTTATGTTATTTTCAATACAGGCGGTTTCACTACTAGAAGGAAATTCAACAATATCAGTAAATTCATTTTATACTTATATAACAAGTTTAATTTATCTTGAAGGACCTCTTTGGAGGATGATGTCAAGATAGACTGAAGGAAAATGACTCGCAAAGTCTCTAACGTTCCGAAAAGAAACGATTAGTAATAGAGAATACAGCGTGTTATATTTATGTTCGTTATTTATTTACTATAGTGCCTCTGCAAAAGGAAGTAAGAGCAAAACAGCCCTTGCATAAACAAAAAATAATTATAGGGTAACATAGATGGGTGTTTCATGGGTTTGAAAAGTGAAGGTTACGTACAATATAGCTTATGTAACTGATGACTACAATTATAGAGTAGTGGCTACTAAAGTTAAGTTAAAATTAATTGCATGGGCGCTAACAGCAATATATGGCTTACATCCGTCCAGAAAATGTCTACTAAAGACCCAATAGAGCAGAGTCGGATTAAGAGAGAGGTCTAAAGGAGCCGCAGCCCAGGGTCCCCATCAAAGTCAATTAGTTGCCCTTACGACCACACGGGATAGGTAACGGACTTAACAGAATCAATATCCCAGGGACCTCAGACAGCTTAACACAGCACTGCAATACAGTATGCAATTATGATAAGAACAATATCATAAGAAACGAGATACCTAAACAATTAAGTAGAGTAATCGTAATGACATATTCCACTCTGTCAGATACGTACTGATGTCTTATCTCTTCAAATGAAAATAGGCAAAATGACTTTACCGAAATTAGAAATTAATTGTTTCTAACTATTATATTTCGTTCTTGCAGACTAAACACCGGTCACGTTACCAGGCCACAGTTTCGTCAGTGTTTAGGGGCTGATGCTCTTTTGTGTTCCGAGGCGGAGCTTTACGCAATGGAACAGAGGTATTTTGATGACGTAGGCTTCGACTATAATCGGTTTCTGAAGGAAGTTGATCCACCAGAAGACATAGTGCCATTGGTATGGATTTTTTTCTTTTACGTACACAAAAGTAGTAATATTGTTACTATATATCTGCAAGTGACTTGCAGTTTATAATGAAAATATATACGGAAGATTTTAGTATAAGAAAACGAATTCGAAGTACTTAATTACTAAACGGTTACTTACCGGCGCTGATCAACAGTCTTCAAATGGTGAAGAAATTGTTCTCTCACTTCTAACATTTCGAGAGCCATTACTGCTCTTATGATCACAGAAAAAACTGCCGAAATGTTTATTGTAAAAAGTATAGTAGGAGGAAGTAAAATAAAGATTAAGAAAAAGAAAAGAAAGAGCACACGTAATTAGCGTTGCGTA
This sequence comes from Lepisma saccharinum, assembly GCA_022664845.1. Taxonomy (NCBI): domain Eukaryota; kingdom Metazoa; phylum Arthropoda; class Insecta; order Zygentoma; family Lepismatidae; genus Lepisma; species Lepisma saccharinum. The sequence goes on along the minus strand of JAGDQP010007782.1, from coordinate 63,822 downwards.
GACATCTATGAAGATGTGACAGTGGAGCCTAATACATAATTTGTGGAGGGGTTAAAATTGATATAGTAAATTACCAAACATGGAACACTGCGTCTCCTGGTTTAATTGTTGTAACGTAAGATATCCTGTGAATGAAAATTAATGTTAAACGAGGTTAGGGAAACTGGTAGTGTTAGAAGTTTCATAAATACATGGTACTGTGTGGTTAACCTAACTATGATAATGAGTGGTACTTGTGGGGAGGAGGCTTAGGGACGGGATCAGAACTAGAAAATTATGTTTTCTAAAAAAGGTGAGCATGCTTTATGTAGACACCCACGGTCTATGTGATTTTTCGCTTTGTATACCCTAATAGCATCCGACATTCATGAGACGTTCTAAATAGGTCCCATTGATGTCACAATGTTACACGGGATATTGGGACATACCCAGGATATCTGTAGGAAATCCTTCCTGGATAATCCCGGCTTTGTGAGTAGAGAGATATCCAGGTAGGATTCTGGATATATCCTGACAGGATGATCCCGAATGTGGTCATATTGCGATATTCTGAGGTAATTTGTAACGCTCGCAGTCGATTGTTTCACGCAAGCACGCTTCGCGTTTGGCAACTGTTTACTGCCTGTTTGCTGCACCACTAACATAATTGTGTTACTACGCATAGTTTAGAGGTAAGCATATGTCAGTTCATATTGTTAAGTGCATGCAGATGTTTTAAGATAGCTAGGATATTGTGTATTTATTAATTTCGCGTAAGTACTCACACCAAGCTGTAACTGTCATTACCTTATGCCTTTTGTCACGCTGCCCTCACATTTACTAAGGGGAAAATAACTTCAAGTAAAAGCGAGAAAATTCTGTTGTAACTACAGGGAAGGGGCTTCATAGTCTAGTGGTTAGAGCGTTGGACTCATATCCGCGTGGTCCCGGGTTCAATTCCCGGCTGGAGTTCCACTTTTCGGCGTCCACCCAGCGTCGTGAGGAAAATTGGGGAGTCACGTGAATAAAGACGTGACGGCCACTCGGTCTAGAAAGCCCCTAATACGCCTGTTCGTGGCTAGGTGACGCGCAGCGCTGATTCCACTGCCCTCACCGAGGTGGAAGCAGTTCCACCAAGCGCGGACAGATGGCGTTGGGGCAGGCTCAGGACCTATCGGTCTGTAACGCCGGTGGTTATTTTCATTTTATTTGTTAACTACACGGGAAGGTCATGACACCTGCCGCGCCCAACATTTTTGACGGTGGGGGTATGTACACGGTTGCTGAATTGCGTAGTATAAAAAAATCCAATCTGAATGTGCTTTTAGTTTAAAGTGGTTAGGTATCTTTGGCTCAGGCCGAATGGGTGATGATAGATCGATATTTCAGTAGGTGATGGAAACTGGGCCACCCTAGGCTAATGCACGAAGAACGTTTCGTTTATGACTGCCGATGAATAAGAAGGTTGTAAAGGTCAGTGTGTAGGTAGCCGGTGAGAAATTTGCTAAGTTCGAAATATCCCACAATGTGATTATTACGAACCACTATACAATTCGCTTTCGGAAAGTCGTGGGTTTGCGCCCACCGGCCACCTATCCTACAGCCTACTGCATGATGAGTTTTTTCCAGGGGTTTCCCGTTAGTCACACAAGGCAAACGCCGAGATGGTATACCTACAAACAGGCTCTGGCTGAATACCTTCCAACACCTCCCGGGTCGATTCAGAGATGTCCAAAAGCCATAAATAAATTTTAAAAAACACTACGGATATTTCAAACAGCTGGTTGGCATGTTTTGTTTGTCATGTTGTGTAAGTAGTAAATTTGTTTGCTACTCCATTAATGAAAAACCACCTACCTAGGCCTAATTATTCTAACTTAACCTGCAATCAGTAATAAATACCTACCCTTCCCTGTGTGAGCTTTCTGGGTGCAGATAGTGCAACTTGGCTTCAGAATTGTGAAAATCACGTCATGTTCGTTCATAAACCTTACTCTGCAAGTTAATGCACTACGCACTCAATGTTTTAAGTTTTTTTCCTACTTTCCACACTCTACTATTACATGCATTGCACAACCTCAATATTTTCGTTAGCTTTGTCTACGATTTATGTCAAACTATTTATTTTGTCATGAATATGAACTATTTATTTTACCTTTCCGTGCACGTCTGCAGATTTAATACTATGATTCTCGTCACGTAAATGTTTAGAGAGGCCAGAACCTGAGTTTTCGGAGCGTGCGTCTTTGGTATGTTCACTTGTGTGTACTGACAGGGTCTTTTGTTTATTCCAATATATGTTTGTTGCAACTGCATATGGCTTCATATACGCCTGAATGTTGCAGGAATTTTATCTGTGAAGTAATTGTTGAAACCAGTGAAAAAAATGTCAAAATTTTTTGGGAGAGTAATGCGGGAGTCAACTTGTGAACTTGAAACATTTTCATGATTCGTTGTGAAATACATGGGAATACAGGTATACTAACGTATTTAGGGTTTGCAACGTCAACTTTTTTATTTTTATTGTGAGTGGATTTTGCAGAATTTCGCCATTTTTGTAACTGGTATTTGCTGCAGCCATTTTTTATGTCAATAGAGAATATCTGATCTATCTCACTGTAAATTTTGGGGATTGCAGCAAAGTTTGCATGCTCGAAGAAATAAATTCTTCCAGATGTTGGATTTTGAAACGAATGAATAGCTTGATTGTTGGTGAATGTATACCGAGCTGGCGGACGGTTTCCTGTAAACGTTGGTCTGGAATCCATTGTTTTCTCTGTAAATGGATAAATCTAAGTAATTAAAGAGTACCTGAGGTTTCTTTCTCGTGGGTGAATTGTAGTTTGGGATGATAAGGTTGTTTCTGTGATCATGAGAGTAGTAATAGCTCTCGAAACATTAGAAGTGAGAGAACAGTTTGTCTACCATTTGAAGAATACTAATCAATGCCGGTAAGTAACTATTAGTATTTGTCCAGTTTTCAGTGCATCATAACTTTTTTTTACTGTTAATTAGTTCACAACTTTGTGAATTTAATAATTATCAAACACTAGTTGAAAATAAATTTTACTTTTCATTTTTTGACATCTGCCACTGCGCAGTTTTAGTTAGGATGGGCATATTTAGGCATATTTTCACTTTCTGGCGACAGAAAATCACATATACATATGACAACAAAGTTAAAGATTTCTAAAATCTCGTTAAGCGCACTTCATATCTAACCAAACATTATTAGAGGTAGGGAAGAATATGTATTATTTTACATATAAAGTTGAACAAGATTAAGAAAATACAATTTTTAGTGCAATGCAGTTAAATTATCAAGTACAAATGTATAAAATACCCGAACGAGAGTGTCTTAGAACCTTTATATGGCCTGATAGCATATTTTACTATTGCACCTGTGTCATAGAAGGAGGCATTCAAAACTTTAAAACCTCAAAGTAAAATATAACAGAAGAAGAGTCAACTCAAATGACTAGAAGAGAGGAAAAAGTGAACAGTTTAGGGCTGCATCATCATCATCATAATCTCACGCACAAAAATGATAATCCTTAAGGTTGACAGTATCTGAAAGCTTTACAATTCAAACGACTGCCTCATTTGAACAAATTTTACAGGAACTTTAAGAAAATAACAAGAAATCATAGTATTACAATATTTTGTGTGATGTAGCTGTAGGGAACACACAAACACCAAATATGTATATTTTGGTTCCCCAAAGTACCCCTCTGTTATACAGGAAAATAATTTATGGATCCGCCTTGTTCTTTTATCCAAATCATTCTTTAGAATCAGCCAATTGACTTAAAATCGTAATCTTGCTGAAACAAACTTTATTTTAGATGAAATATTATTAATAAGATAAAAAAATATATGACAATATTTTACATCATTACGAGGGGTACCCAAAAGAAAGCGGAATTGTGTAATAAAATTCTTTGTATTTATTTTTGGGTGTTACAACTTGAATCGCTTTCAAAGTACTGTCTATTTGATTAAAAGCACCGGTCTAAACGTGTTTTTCATTTTCAAAGCAGTCGTACCTTTCAATGGCTCTCTTGAATTTTTCTTCACCTCTTCCACATCTGCAAAATGTTTTCTTTTGAGGATTTTTGTTTTCTTTTCATTTGGGGGAATAAAACAGTCACACGGAGCAAGTTGCTGAGGCACGAATTTTCCTGCAACTCTTTTCATTTGAAATTTGTTGCTCAAAGTCCGTTGGCAGGAACTACGAGGCACACCAAACAAATTAACAAGTTTGTCAGTGGTTCTGTGACGGTCTTCCATAATCAATCCAATAGTTCTGGCGATGTATTCATCCGTTCTGGAGGTTGAGGATCGCCCTGAGGGATGGTGGTCTTCTAGTGAGCTCGAAGCGGAAGAAAACACTAAGTTTTAAGTTTTGTTTTAAGTCTTGTTTTTCCCAGAGCAGCTTCCTTGTAAGCCGTTTCAAGCATTACAGCTGTTTCCTCAAACAGAAAACAGAATTTCATAGCCTAACGCATTGTTCCAGTTTCCAGTCATCACTAAAATCGCACTTACCAAAATATTTATTACATGGCACCACGATTTCACTCGTTAATGCTGGTCGGTAGACTGATGCAAAAGGATCCCAGCAAGAGGCAGCTAGCGACGAAAACATGTACTACAACGAATCCGGCTACCAGAGAACGATTCCGGTTTCTTTTGTGTCCCACCTTGTATACTTTGCCTAGTATAGGAAATATAGAGAAAATTAAAATGTCACTCATTGTACAATTACTGCATAACACTGAAAGTGAATGTCACGATATCAAAAGATTATTTACGTATAAATAACAACACTGTCATAAGAAAAAACACATCTCATAATCGTATGTATCTATTATAAGCAAAAGTCCATCTTACATGTATTTATAAACTTTAGATATTAACAGAATCGCTTTACTGGATATACTTGCTTGGTGCAACTATCCAATTAGCTGTTAACGTTGGTATACTCAGTAGAAAATGGCAGTAAACTAAATAAGTAGCTCATGTTTTAGTAATATGCTATGAATATACACCTATATTTGTAATAAAAAATTAGCATGACAACGTACTTCACTCATGTAACTCAACCTCTTTCGTTCCTCCAAGGAAACAGCTAATTACTTGGAAGGATCAAAGAAACAGAGGAGTGATAACAAAAGTGAATTCCTTTCCCTTTGCAAACGATTATGCTGGACATGAAATCAGCCTCACTCTTGGAAGTTTCGATTGAGAATGGCTTGAGGGAAAATGGGATTACTCCCGCTTGATAGAAATCAGTTGCCGAATCATGGACTTATGTGACTGATGTAGAGAGTAATCCTAATGTATCTTTTGTAGGAACATTGAAACGTGTGTGATACAAGATTCCACACAACAGTCCGTCATCAGCCAGAAGAAAAAGAGGACGAAGAATCAATCTTTCACTTTCAGAGTTAAAAGTATTGAAAACCGTGAGGAATCAAGTGAAAACAGACCAGTTGTTGCAAGACTACAGAAAGATACTTCATCAAATAATGGTAGTAAATGTGAAGCAGATCAATAACTCCACAAAGACAACTAGGGCCAGTTGACTATGGAGATTTGTAGCAACGTGATTACTAATGCAATCTAATGCAAAATGAAGGCTTTAGAGGAGGCAGGTGTTGTGAACCCTCTTGCTAACTATCCTGCTTAAGTAACTCGTGGATTCAAATAGTAAATCCACCTCAAGCAACGTCCAAGTGAATTCATGAAACTACAGGAACCACGGAAATATTTCGATCTGACCAGATATTGATGGTATCAACGTCATATATCCGTATGAAGTTGTTCGAAAGTTGGAAATATCAGAGAAGATGCACTCTGGCCAGATGAAGTTTGTTTCTTTCAAACTTTTAAGGGACACTGACTAATATTTTCGTTATTTTTATGATGTTTAAGCGTCACATGGTTCGACTTTTTTGTTGTTGTTGCTAAGTATACACCATAGAAGAGATCTTCGAGAAGGAGGCGTTCGTGATAAAAACTGGTTTGATCTTGTCCAGGATAGAATCCAATGGCGAACGTATGTTACTGCGGCGATGAACTTGCGAGTTAGTTCGTTAGTTAGGTATACACTATTGTGTTTATGCCTCATTTTAGTTTTATATTATGTAACTGGTTTATGTATTTAAGTTTATATTGAATTAAAAAGTCTGTAATAATCGCTTGGTGCAACCTCAGAAATGAAATTCACGCTCTTAAAATACTTAAACGAATTGCGGATTATAGTTTTATTTTTTTATACGCAAATTTTACATATTAGGGTACTAAATTATCAGAAAAATCCAAGGAAATTGATGAAGAAATCCTTACAACTCTTTTTTTTTTCTTTTGGATAGAGAGGGCGTAAACAGGAATTCCCGCCCTCCCACCCGGGCTAGTGTGCCACTGGAGAGGGGTATAAAATAAATAAATAAATACATAGCAATAAAAGTAACCTTAGCTTCTGAAGTATAAGTATAATGTTTGTTTGAATCTACAGTTATAATTATTCGTATAACTTTCTTTGATAGTCTGAAAATATTGCATGGTTTCTTATTGTTTCTCAGTCACGTTACAAATGGACCTAGCTATAAACAAAAGACTATCTACAAATTCTAAGCATATCTACTAAACAATGTATTAATGTAAATTATGTTGTATTGTAGTATTAGTTAAGTTGCTGTATATATGTTGTTAGAAATTATTTATATAATTTCATTTGCTTTTCGCTTTTCAGTATGAGAAGACACTAAGTCATAAAATTAAACTCAACCAGCGTGAGTTTAAGCCGAAACCTACAAAAGAAGAAAAGGATATTACATGTGTTATGTCTAAGCTCAGGGCCAAGGTAAATGTGCTCTTTTGGCTTCTTTAAATGAAAATTAGAAAAGCTAGTAATAAAAGAATAAATTAAAATTTATTTCAATAATAGAGTTAACAAACAAATGCCCAATATTTTGTATTTTTTAACTTTTAAAAGTAGAAAGACAGAATTCATAATCACGACATAGGAAATGAAGACTATTACTTTAATATAATAATTAACTAATACATATATGTATACTCGCTTTGCAACTTGCGGGCTTTTGTGGGCTGCGCCCCCATGGTGCCGATCTGCCCTCAAGCCCCCGGCGGTTGCGCCCCCATAGGGGTGGTCTTCCACATTTATTGTAACCTACTCATGATGCTACACCTTCATAGCAAATTTCGTTTCTCTAGCTTCAGTGGTTTGGAAAATGTGTTTTTGGGCGGCCATTTTCGATTAAAGATGGTAACCTTTTTTACGTTTTTTTATATCGTCGTGACTTATATTGCCGTGGGGGCTGCGTCCCTAGCTTGGGAAGTTTTAAGGGGCCGCGCCCCCACTCTCTGGGGTACTCTGCTCCCATGGTACAGACTCTCTGGGGTACTCTGCCCCCATGGTACAGATCTGCATCCATAGCAGAGGTTTGCCCCATTTATTGTAACCTACTCGTGCTGGTACACTTTAATACCAAATTGATTCTCTAGCTTCAGTAGTTTGAAAATTGGTTTTTGGGCGGCCATTTTGGATAACAAATGAAGATTATTTTTCGACGTTTTCTTTTGTTTTCGTGACCTTCTGCTGATGGTACACCTTCATATAAAAGTTCCTTTCTCTAGTTCCAACGGTACGAAGAAAGGATTTTGGGGCGGCCATTTTGAATCTAAGATGGCGACGTTTTCAAAATGTAGTAATATTTCCCTAAACTACTATTGATAATACACCCTTATGCCAAATTTCGTATCTCTACCCCAAACGGTGTGGAAAATGGATTTTGGAGTCCGCCATTTTGCATCCAAGATGGCTTCTTTGGAGACATTTTGTAATATTTTTGTAACCTAATAGAGATACCAAATTTGGTATTTCTATCTTCATCGCTTTTGGCTCTGTATTCTACACAACTAGGGCTACTCTTGCTCATACACCTTCATACCAAATTTGGTGTTTCTAGCTCCAGTAGCTTGGCCTGGTAATTTTCATTTGTATGTCAGTGAGTGACCATGGGGTTTTATATAATGTGACTCGCTGATATATAATGTGGTCTCGCTCACCCCAACTTCGAGAGTTTTGGGGGCTGCATCCCCTTTATCGTAACCAGACTCCCTGCGGGAATGTACCTTTACGGTGCAGATCTGTCCTCACCCCCCGGACGGGGTGGTGGTGCCCCATATGGGAGGTCTGCCCCATTTATTGTTACCTACTCGTGTATGGTACACTTTCATACAAAATTTCGTTCTCTCGCTTCAGTGGTTTCAAAAATGGGTTTTTGGGCGGCCAATATGAATTAAAGATGACGACATTTTTACGTTTTCTTATAATGTCGTGACTTACACCTTCATACAAAATGTCATTTGTGTAGTTCGAACGGTGTGGAAAATGGTTTTGGGCGGCCATGTTGAATCCAAGATGGCGACTTTTGTCAAAATACTGTAATATTTTCCTAAACTACTGTTGATAATACACCTTTATTTCAAAAGATAAAGTTAAAATGAATTTTATGGGCGGTAACAGCACTATCCTTTATTTCAAATTTCGTATCTCTAGCTCAAACGATGTAGAAAATGGATTTTTAAAATCAGCCATTTTGGATCCAAGATGGCGTCTTTGAAGAAAATTTGCAATATTTTCGTGAACTACTAGTAAGGATGTACATTCGTACCAAATATGGTGTCTCTAGCTCCAGCGGTTTAGGTTATGCACTCTATACAACAATAGGTTTGGCGGCCATTTTGGATCTAAGATGGCTACTTTTTCAAAATGTAATATTTTCCTAGTCTAGTGGTTAGACCGTTGGACTCATGTCCGCGTGGTCAATTCCCGGCTGCAGTCCCACTTGACGGCGTCCACCCAGCGTCGTGAGACAAAGTAGGGAGTCACGTGACGGCCACTGGGTCTAGAAAGCCCCTAATACGCCTGTTCGTCGCCAAGTGGCGCGCAATGTTGACAACAATGCCGTCAGTCAGGTGGACGCAGTTTCATCAACCGCGGACAGATGGCGGTGGGGCAGTCTCAGACCTATAGCTCTGTAACGTCTGTGGTTGTTATTATAATATTTTCCGAAACTACTCTTGATGATACACCTTTATGGCAAGTTTCGTATCTCTAGCTCAAACGGTGTGGAAAATGGATTTTTGGGTCCTCCATTTTGGATCCAAAATGGCGTTTCTGGAAACATTTTGTAATATTTTTGTAACCTAGTAGGGATGATGTATCTTTATACCATATTTGGTGTCTTTAGCACCAGCGGTTTAGGCACTGTATTCTATACAACAATGGGTTTGGCAGCCATTTTGGATCCAAGATGGCAAGTTTTTCAAAATTTCGGAGCTTTTCCTTTTCCTACTCTTGGTTATACATCATCATACCAAATTTGGAGTTTCTAGCTAAATTAGTTTGGCATGGGAATTTTAATGAGTGAATGACTCAGTCAGTCAATAACCATAGAGCTATATATATACTGGCTTTGCTGCGCCAGGCCACTTGGAGGATGCGCCCCCAACTTCGGTACTTTTAGGAGCTCCGCCCCTTTATCATAACCAGAATCTCTCTGGGGGACTGCACCGCCATGGTGTCGATCTGCACCCCATATAGGAAGGAGGTTTGTCCCATTTATTGTAACCAATTCGTGGTGGTACGCTTCATACCAAATTCCGTTTCTCTAGGTTGAGTGGTTTCAAAAATGAGTTTCTGGGCACCATTTGTATTAAGGATTGCGACTTTTTTAACGTTTTCTTATATTGTCGTGACCTACTCCTGATGGTACACCTTCATAGAAAGTTTCATTTCTGTAGCTCGAACAATGTTGGAAAATGGGTTTTTGGGCGGCCATTTTCAATCCAAGATGGCGATTTCTCAAATGATGTAATATTTTCCTAAACTACTCGTGATAATACACTTTTATGCCAAATTTCGAACCTCTATCTAAGACGATGTGGAAAATGGATTGATTTTGGGGTCCGTCATTTTGGATCTAAGATCGCATCTTTGGATACATTTTGTAATATTTTCGTAACCTACTAGTGACAATGTACCTTCATACCAAATTCACTTAATTAGCCGCAGCGGTTTAGACTGTGTATTCTATACAACAATGGGTTTGGCGGCCATTTTCGAATGCGCCCTCACGGTGCAGATCTGCCTTCAACCTCCCCCCGGGGGAAGGCCCTGCGCCCCCATAGGGGAGGTTTCCCAATTTATTGTTAACTACTCGTGATGGTACACTTCCATATCAAATTTCGTTCTCTCGCTTCAGTAGTTTAAAAAATGGGTTTTTCGGCAGTCATTTTGGATTAAAGATGGCGACATTTTAAACATTTTCTTGTAATGTCGTGACCTATTCGTAATGGCACACCTCCATACAAAATGTCATTTGTCTAGCTCGAACAGTGTTGAAAAATGGGTTTTGGGCAGTCATGTTAGATCCAAGATGACCGCCATTTTGGATCCAAGATGGCGTCTTTGGAAACATTTTGGTAATATTTTCGTAACCTGCTAGTGATAATATACCTTCGTATCAAATTTGGTGTTTCTAACTCCAGCGGTTTAGACAGTGTCTCTATATAACAATGGATTTGACGGCCATTTTGGATCCAAGATGGCAACATTTTCAAAATGTAATATTTTCTTAAACTACTAGTGACACATACTAATATATAAGGAAGTAACATCTATGGTACAAAGCAGTATGTCAGAAGGAAGAGGTGGTAATTTACGGATGATTTCTAATATGTGGTAGGTGTCGCGTATGTAGGCAGGCAGCGCTTGACCCCACTACTTTGGATAAGGTTTATGGATGATATCCTGATGCTATGGACTCATAGTGAAACCAGTCTCAACACATTCCCAGAACAGCTGAATCAATTCCGTGTTCTCCAGTTCACTTGGTCCATCTCTAACTAAACAGTCACATTTCTTGAAATGGGTATCACCTTAAAAACACCACCCTCACTATTTCCGTTCACATAAAACATACCACCAACCACATGCAGTATTTACACTACTCAAGTTCACACCCTTACCACACCAAGAAAGCGATTCCTTTCTCCCTTGCACTCAGAGGACAACGCCTGAATTCCATCACCTCTGCGACTGAAACGTACAATCAAAGCCTCCTGGAGGCTCTAGTCAGCCGAGGCTACTCATCTAAGCTTGTAACCAAACAGATTCGCCGTGCATCCTCACACATTCAACCCACTAAAACCTCCAACACTATTCCCAACCCTTCGGCTCTAATCACCCAATTCCATCCTAAACTAACCAAGGTCAAACAAATCCTACACTCACATTTCCACATTCTCCAATCTGACCCTGACACAAGATCAGTATTTCCCACCAAACCGAGATTAGTTTTTCAGCATCCCCTAATCTTAGAAGAATCTTGATCCGTACCAGTCCTTCCTCACCACCACCCCAAACCAGTGACCATACATGGAAGAGACCCAGATGTAGGACCTGCTACATTTTCATCACTTTTCCCATGGTCACTATCAATACTGCTAGTGGCCCGTATACCTGTGGTATTTATGCCACAGGTACACATCACACCCCTAATGTTATATACATCGTAACCTGCAAGTTCTGTGATGTCTTTTATGTGGGGGAAATAGGTTGTGCTCTCAACATTCGTATTAATAACCATAGTTACTTCTGTACTATCAATAAACCGGATGCCCCAGTCTCCTTATACACCGAGCCCCACAACAACAATTTTGATCTGACTTTCGTGGTTGCCATAATACATGTTTCACCCCCTACGACCAACACCACAACACGCCGTCTGTGTGAAGGTGTCTTTATTCACGGTTTAAACGCGAAATGTATCCTGGCCTTAACCTTCAATAACTCTAAAACACCCGTTTTCTCTGCATTTTCAACACTTTTCCTTCCCGAACTTACACGCTGTACAGTTGAAAATTTTTACACGCTCCGCATATCCATGCGCTATATAGCAGTCAATTGTTCTCCAAACTCGATGTGTCGTCCGCTACGTGGCGCCACTGTCGTCTTAGTCTTTATTCTATCCTCACGTGTTAATCTGTTACTCTCCGAGCAAGAAGAACAATTGACTGCTATGTAGCGCATGGATATAGAACAACAA